>JBAMBR010003405.1:0-10000 GCA_037044475.1 Zaprionus obscuricornis | reverse complement strand
AAAAAAAAACTAAATGCAAAGGAACTAAGAAATGTTAAAAATATTAACAAAAAAAAAAAAAAAAATGCATAAAGAAAAACAAACAGAGAAACTAAGCGTAAAAATAAAAAAAAATCCCAAAAAAGTCGAAAAGTCAGTCGAAAAATTGAAAAAATCATTAAAATTAAATTGATGAGAATAGTTTTTAAGACGTAAATAAAATGATAAATGAAAAAAAATATGAAAAAAACCGATTAAAAACGAAACAGAAAGAAAAACACAAATAAATAACCAGAAGGACTACAAAACAAAATTTTAAAGACATAAAAACTGCAATGAAAAAAAAAGTGAACTAGAACAACATCAACAACAGTAACAACAATTGGAAATATAAATAGAAAAAATCGATAAACGATATATAGCCGATATATATATGTATATGTATATATATTTTATCAAACTCAGACACAGACTTCAGACTCCGGTTATCTTCGACTCTAACTCAGACTATATATATATTTATGTATATATGTATATATAGAAAAAGAGAGAGAGAGAGAGATAGAGAAGTACAGTGGTAGCAATGTTGAGAGAAAAAAAAAATGAAATTGTTAAAGATTTTTTTATATATATATTATATATATATATATATATATATTATTATTGCTATATGTGTGTGAAGAAGCAGAAGATGTAAAAAAGTAGAGAAAATTTATAATCTACTAACGATCATATACGAGAAATGATGAATATCAATTGTATATATATATATATATATATATATATCACAGATATATACTATATATATTTATATATCCTATATACATATATATATATATATATATATCTAAAGTTAGACATCTATAAAAAAAAATTCCTAAATATTTATATATACTTATGTGTATGTGTAATATTATGAAGAAAGATCAAGATCATGATCGATCGAAGCAGAAGGTTGAAATTTGTTTTTATTATATAAATTGAATGAAATCAATTTTTTTATTTTTCTTGCACATATACATAGAGATATATAGATAAATAATATAGATGGATATTTGTATATATATGTATATATATATATATATATATATATTATATAAAATATATATAATTTGTAACGTATTTTTTTTCTGTGTAACATCTTAAAATGCATAGGCTAAAAATGTCCAAAGTTGTCAATACAAAGATCATATATATATATATGTATATCATATATATATATACATATATATAGATATACTGTATACTAAATTTATATGTAATGAGAAACGAAAGCAGTAGAAAGAAAGTGCACGAACGTGTGTTATCGTATGCCCAATATATCGTATATATCGTATACATATATCGTTTAGGCATTTTATATTTCTATATACATATATATATATATATGTGCATATATATATATATATATATATATAAATATCTGTATAAATGAAGAGACTAACAAAAAAGTAAAGACACAAAATGAAAAGCGACAAAACAAAAACAAAAAAAAAATTTATTAACGAATTTTTATAAAAAATTCCAAAAAAAAAAAAATATGTATATATATATATTTATATATATGTAAAGTTAGAAGCAAAGGCAAGAAACAAGATGAAAAAAAAAACATTGTTCAAGTTTTTCTCGTTATGAGAGAGAGAGAGAGAGAGAGAAAGAAAAGAGAAAGAGAGATATTGTATTGTTGTTTTGTTCTGTTTTTTTTTTTGTTATAATTTTTTTTTTTGCATAGAATTCCAAATGCTAAAAGAAGGATAAAACAAACAAAAAAAAAAAAAAAGAGATACGATGACAGAGTGAGAGTAAGAAAGAAAGAGAGAGAGAGAGAGAGAGAGGAAGTGAGAATGTAAGAGCAATGGTTGAGTTAACTAACTGTTGTTGCTCTGTTTAAGAAAACAAAAAACTAAAGAAAAAAAAAAAAAAACCAAACTAAAGAAAGAAACATTTTATGGGGGATTATTAAACATTATTAAGAGATATATACAAACAAATATAAAAATAATAATAATAATAATAATAAACAATAATAATAATAGTAATAAAATGATAAAGGATAAAAAAAAGAAGAAGAAGCAGCAGAAGACAGAAAGAACGTAAACTCAATTGAGGTTAAGTAACGGTGCGCGTTGAAAACGACAGCGAAAGTAAGAGAGTGAAAGTGAGAGACAAAAAGAGAAAGAGAGAGAGAGAGAGAGAAAGAGAGCAAAGAAATTATTTTTTAGTATTTAGAGGCTATTTTATATTGTTATGAAAAAGCAGGCGGCGAAGTGCGCGAGTGACGACGACGACGATGACGACGACGACGATAATGATAATGATGATAATGTTGATGATAATGATGATGATGATGATCAGTTAAATGTGGATAAAAATGTGAATAGCAGAGAGAATTAAATTTTAACTTTGATGTTGAAAAAGAAATGAAACGTAATGAAAGAAAGAAGTATAACAACAGCAGCAGCAACAGCAACAGCAGCAGCAGCAGCAGAGTAGCAACATGAACATGAAAAGAAGAAGAAGAAGAAAAAAAACACTATGTACAGTTGTGAAGAGTTAAATTAGTTGTATGTTGCCACACATTTGTGTTTATCGGATAGCTTAGCTCAGGAACATGTCAGGGTGATGTTTGGCTTATCAATTTCTAAACATAATAATTCTCCTATCATTTTTTGTATGGAATCTAAATTTTTTTTGCAAATTATTTTGTAGTTTGTCATTTGTACACACACACACACACACATGGAGACACAGAGAGAGAGAGTGAGACAGATACAGATATAGAAAGAGACGCTGATACATTGGGAGAGGGACAGATACAGGGAGACAGACAGATATATAGACATGAAAATATAAACTTGGGGACAGGCACACATACACACACACCTTCAAATATATATATATATATATATTTACATATACACTTAGACAATACACACACACACACTTACAGTGACAGAGGACACGTTTCACATACACATCCACACCCAAAAACACACACACACACACACACGTACAAAAAAGTCAAGCGGAGATATTTTATTTTCATTTCAAGCGAAAAAAAAAAAACAAAAAAAAATGAAACGAACGCGAAAAAAAATGAAGCTGAAAACAAAAAAAAAGAAAGTTAAAATTTAATTTTCCTAAAATTTACTTTTTTTGTGTTGTAAGTTGTGCCAAGTACTGATAACGTTTAAGGTGTGATAAATTCGTTTTAAAATTTAACAAACTATTTAAACTATTACTAAAAAAAAAAAAACAAAAAACAAAATGAAAAAAAAACAAAAAAAAAATAAAAAAAAAAATCCAAAAAAAAGAAAGAAAATTTGAAAAAAAAATTATTATTTTTATAAAAAATGCTTTCGATGTAAATTTTTTTTTTTAAAAAACATTCGCACACAAACACCAACACACACAACATACATTACACACACTCCAACACACACACACACACACACACACATAGAACAGAATTGAAAAGTACTTTGACATTTGATTTGACAGCAACAACAGCAACAAACAACACCAACAAAATTACGTTTTATTATTTACATATATATATAAATATATATATTTGATTCGTATAATTTCTATGGAAAAAAAAATTGTACTCTTTGAAGAAAAAAAAAAAAAACATTAATTTTTGATTTAAATTTAAAAAAAAAAATATATATATAAAAATATATACAAAATAAAAACCAAAAAAAAAAGAAAAAAAATTGAAAAGGAAAAGGAAAAAAGTAAGAAAAGTAAAAAGAAAAGCAGAAGATGAAACAAAAGCATGTAGAATGAGTAAGAGAGAAAGAGAGGGAAGATACTATTTTTTTTTTTTTAAAAAGAAAAGAGTATATTTTTTTATATACATATATTTACATATTTACATAAAGTTTTTAGCGGTACAAACATCGTGAGTACAAATCGATATTTATTTTATTTTTTTTTTAATTATTATTTTTTTTTTTTTGTTTTCGGTTAATTTTAATTTTTTTTTTTTTTTTTATTTGTCTTCTTCATTATACTTAATATTTAAAAAATATTTAAAAAAAAAAAATAATATTGAGATATTTCTTAACAAAAAAAAAAGCGAATTTGTTTTCAATTGTTCAACGAAAAAAAAAAAAAATTCAATATTTTTGAATGAAACATGAAACAGTGAAATAGAAACTTGAAACAGAAACAGAAACAGAAACTTTAAACAAAGAAATCTTAAAAAACAAAAATCTTGAAACACTGAAACTTTAAACATTGAAACTTGAAACACTGAAATTTGGAACAGAAACAGAAACACTTAAACATAGAAACGGAAACGGAAACTTGAAACAGAAAAACACTGAAACACACAAACAATTTTCATTTTTCGGTTTTTTTTTTGTTTTTTAAAAAAAAATTTTTATTTTTTTTTTTTTAATTTTTATATATGATACGCTATGATATGATGATAACACAAAATAACACGATAACGATATAATGCGAGTTTGTAATGATGTTAGGCAAAAATAAAGAAAAACAAACAAAAAAAAAAAATGCAGAGAAAATTTTATAAAAGCCGAAAAGCAGAGCAGCAAAATAGCCCAAAAAGCAGCAGCAGGAACAGTAGCAGCAAGCAAGCAAACAGCACGTCAATCACACTTTAAAAGAACAAAAAAGGAAAGAATGTGAAGAACAAGAAACAAGAACGATAACAATTATAGAAAGTGGTAGAATGAGCAAAAAAAAATACTAAAAATAATCAACAAAAGAAAAGTTAAAACAGCAACAGCAACGACGAGAACAACAAGAACAACAAGAACTAGAACAAAAGTATAAAGAAGAAAATATGAAAAATAATTGAAAATATGAAAGAAAACTCTTAAACAGCAGCGCGCCAGAAAGTGAAAAGAAAATATGACAAAAATAAATATATACATATATATAAAAAAAAATAAATAAAATTTCAATTATAAAGTAAAACATAAACAAAATAAAAATTTTGGGGGTTTATTTGGTTTTTACAATTTTTTTTTTTATTTTTTAAATATTTTGAGTAAAGAAAATTGGACGCAAAATCAGTCGAAAGTCAACCAAAAAACAAACAGAAAAGAAAGAAAAAGCAAATGAAAAAGGAAAACAAAACGAAACGAAAAAGAAAAAGAAAACGTAACCCGTACAAAGAAAACAAAAATGACAAAGAAAGAAAGATAAATCAAAAATGAAACAGTAAACAAAACAAAAACAAAACCGAAACGAACCCGAATCGAAATATGAAACAAAAATTAAATGAAAACCGGAACAGAACAGAAACAGTAAAAAAAATAAATATTTTTAACTGCTCGGATACGACACAACTGTACTCTATAAAAAAAAAAAAAATGAAACGTATGACATGATAAAACATGCATATGAATAAAAAAACAAAAAACAAAAACAAACTGTAAACATTTGTTGCCACACAATATGCAACAGTAATAATAGTAATAATAAAACAGACAGCAACAACAACAATATTGACTATATATATATATATAGTATATATATATATATAGTATACATATACATATATATTTTTAGCATTTAAGCATACAAAAAAAAAAATAAAAAAAATGAAAAAAAAAAAAATTGAAAGAAAGAAAAACAAAAGCAAACTGAAACCAATTTGTCAGCCGTAAGAGTTTACATGTACTAAAATTTAAAAGAAACGCGAAAAAAAACAAAAAAAAATAAAAAACATTATATATAAAAGAAACTAAAAAAAAAAAAAGAAACAAAAGTCCCACAAAAAAAAATATATAAAATATATATGCATAACAACTATAACAGCAAGAACAACATGTTCACACAAACAATGAAAAATATATTGTACACACACACACACACATATACATTTATTCATACATATGTACATGGTTTCATGCATACATCATACATTGCATACATGCATCATAATGAAGCGCAAGCGCATCACACACACACACACACACACACAGACTCAAACTCGTACTACAATTTCCTCCTTATATGCAACATGTACAAGTATATATATATATATATATATATATACGGATACTGGAAATGGAAAGGAAATGAAAAAAAAAAGAAACAACTTTTAGAAAGCAAAACTTTAACATTAGAACACAGCAACATATAATTTCACTGTTATATATTTTTTGATTTTTCGCTCATTATTCTGCATTTGAATTATCATATATAAATTTATCCCCTATATATTATATATGTTCTTTTATTTTTGGGCATATAAATTCTAAATATTATTATATATATATTTGTATATGTAGCATATATGTGTGTAATTTTTTTTTTTTTTTTTTTTTATAACTTTTTTAAATGTTCTTTTTAACTGTAATATAAATTTGCATGCGGTAATCAACTGGAGACTGAGCTACAACAAATAATATTTAGTTACCGTTATGTTTATTTTATTGCATTTTAAAGAAAACAAAAAAAAAAAAAAAATCTCAAAGTGAAGTTTATGAAATTGCTTTGAGTATTTCACACACACACACATATAATATATATATATATATATACAAAGAGAGACACACTTACACACACTCAGACATGCTAAAATAATAATAATAATAATAATAATGCTAATAATAATTAAAAATAATAATAATAATAATTTAATTGTTTATTTTTGTTGTCAATATTTATAAAATAATTTCTTGCAAATTATTTTTTTCAACTTCTTTAAATCGCTGAAAAACAACAAAAAAAAAAGAAACGAAGAAAAATTAGAGCGAGTGAGTTTCTGTTAACGATTTGCCTGTGTGATAGTAGTTTATAATTAAAATCGTTTAACAGAACTCTGGAAAGAACTACAAAAAAAAAAAAAAAACCGATGTCTAAATATTCTTTCCCTCTGACCCAAAAAAAAAAAACGCAGCGAGACTCCTACAAAAAAAAAAATAAAAAAAAGTCTTTGACAAAAGTAGCATTTATATATGGCAAGAGGAAGAAAGAGATTAGAGACAGATAGAGCTAAAGCGAGAGCGAAATAGAGAAAGAGAATAACAACTAAAAATTTGACATAAATGTGTGTTAACATTTTATTTTTTTTTAACAATAATATAAAAATGTAAACAACAACAACAGCAAGAAACACATAAACAAAATTATATAAAAATATGTAAAAACAAACAGAAAAAAACTAAGAACAACAACAAAATTAAACACATACACATATACACAACACACACACAGAGAATAAACTTAAACATATATATATATATATTATTATTATTATTATTATTATAATATAACAAATTATTTTTACTTTAATTATTTTTAAAGTATACTTTATCTTTATCTTATATCTTATATATTTTATATCTTATCTTTATCTAGTAGAGTTTAAAAGATTTTTTTTTTTTTTTGCCGGTCGTCTACATGATTAATTATTTTATATATATATATATATATATATATATATATATATATATTTGTTAGTTTCATGATTAATCTTATATGCTATATAAATTTATATTTATGCTGCGACATGTGTGGACAGACATGAAAATGAATGTGTGTCGCTACATTTGTATATTGTATCTACTACATTACAGCGCTAAAAAAAATATATATAATTAAATATCTTATATAAATATTATAAACATACAAAAAAACAGTAAAATATTAAACAAAAAAAAAAAAAAACACATTTTTGATCTTTTTATTTTTTATTTTATGAATTTTCACATTTTCAGTTATTTTAATTTTTGTTTATTTTTTTTAGATTTATGTAATGTAGCTCAGTTCTATATTCAGCACATGGATGATGGGTATCTTATAGTTGAGCAAACTCAGCTGTAGTTTATAAAGTTTGCTTTGCTCTTTATTTTGTTTCAATTCCATTACATTTCATGCGTGCGTGCGTGTGTGTGACAGCTAAGAGTCGCACAGAGGAAGTTTCAATGTATGATGATGATGATATACAATAATTATGCATGTTATGATGAAAGATAATAACGGTGACATTCAATAATGATGATAATGTCGATTAAATTAATCATAATGATTATGATGATGTACTTTTAGTGTATGCTTGTAATGCTATAAATGTATTTTCTCTCCAAATATACTTGTACATACACATTGTATGTACAATTTCACATACATTTAAAGAACAAGAAAAACAACAATCCCACGAGCCCAAAAAAAAAAATCAATTTCTATTTCAATAAAAAAAAAAAAAAATCAAATTCAATGAAGAAATTATGAATTTAATAAATTACCTAATAAATATATGTACTATGTGTAAACTAACTATAACTATAACAACTACCAAATATATATATATATATATGAAATACAACAACAACAACACAAACTCATACACACTAATATATACACAAACACATATATAAGAAAACTATGGAAAATTATGATAAAAAAAAAACAAACAAAGAAACAAACATAAAATATACATAGACATACATAGTTATACCTATACCTACACACATACACCTATACATACTAACTAAAATATACTAACATATAAATTACAAGAAAACTAAATTGAAAACCTAAACATTAAAATATAAACCAAAAAATAAAAAAAAAAAACAAAAAATATATATATATATATATATATATATTAAAAAAAGAAAACAACCAAAAAAAAAAAATATATGAAAAAAAAAACATAAAATGAATAAACTACCTCAGCTTTGAATATTTCTATAGAAATGTTATTGAATGCATTTGAATGGCGACAGCAAACCGTAAGCAAAAACAACAAACAAAAAAAATATAAATATTAAAAAAAAACAAATAGGATGACAAAAAGCAGTAAAAAAACAACAAAAAAAGAGAACCAAAAAGCATAAAAATTCGTTCACATAAAATACATAAAAAATCGTTTCAAAGAGCAAAATGCACTGCAAAAAAAAAAAAGAAAAAAATTTTTTGTAGTTTTTTTTTTTCTTTTAATATTTTTATTTTATTTACTTTTTTTTTATGACCCATTTTGCTTTGTGTTGTTTTATTTATTTGTTTTTAGTTTATGTTTATTTAACTATATAGGAATATGCAAAACGTACACTTACTATAATTAGTATTTGTTACTAGTATATAAATGCAGCTCTAAAACTTTTTTTATGCTTTTTGGTTTTTTTTTTTTTGTTGTTTTTTTACTTCTTTTTTTCATCCTATTTGTTTTTTTTTAATAATTATATTTTTTTTTTTGTTGTTTTTGTTTACGGTTTCTGTCGCCATTCAAATACATTCAATAACATTTCTATAGAAATATTCAAAGCTGAGGTAGTTTATTCATTTTATGTTTTTTTTTTCATATATTTTTTTTTTTGGTTGTTTTCTTTTTTTAATATATATATATATATATATATATATATATATTTTTTGTTTTTTTTTTTTATTTTTTGGTTTATATTTTAATGTTTAGGTTTTCAATTTAGTTTTCTTGTAATTTATATGTTAGTATATTTTAGTTAGTATGTATAGGTGTATGTGTGTAGGTATAGGTATAACTATGTATGTCTATGTATATTTTATGTTTGTTTCTTTGTTTGTTTTTTTTTTATCATAATTTTTCATAGTTTTCTTATATATGTGTTTGTGTATATATTAGTGTGTATGAGTTTGTGTTGTTGTTGTTGTATTTCATATATATATATATATATTTGGTAGTTGTTATAGTTATAGTTAGTTTACACATAGTACATATATTTATTAGGTAATTTATTAAATTCATAATTTCTTCATTGAATTTGATTTTTTTTTTTTTTTATTGAAATAGAAATTGATTTTTTTTTTTTGGGCTCGTGGGATTGTTGTTTTTCTTGTTCTTTAAATGTATGTGAAATTGTACATACAATGTGTATGTACAAGTATATTTGGAGAGAAAATACATTTATAGCATTACAAGCATACACTAAAAGTACATCATCATAATCATTATGATTAATTTAATCGACATTATCATCATTATTGAATGTCACCGTTATTATCTTTCATCATAACATGCATAATTATTGTATATCATCATCATCATACATTGAAACTTCCT
>JBAMBR010003403.1:0-14775 GCA_037044475.1 Zaprionus obscuricornis | reverse complement strand
CAAGAAACCTGCATGAGAATTTTCGTACGTAAAAAAAAATTAAGAAAAAAAAATAACAAAGATTTTAAAATGAAAGTATAGATAAAATTAAATTACAATAAGCATAAATTGAATGCAAATTGGATAAAAAACAATTTAAAATTGTCAAAAATTGTATAGGAAACGTAATACAGGCGGTAATTCATTATTTATTTGCAGAATTTGACATTTGCATTGCGTGCGGGTGTGTGTGTATGTGAAAATAGTGCGCAGATGTATGAGTGGGTGTGTTTGTGGTTTTTGTATATATACATATACACAAGATGTATATATGTATGTATGCATGCATGCATGTTGTGTATTGCGTGTTTCTGAGAAACGCAGCAACTGTTCAAATTGCATTTTTTTTTTATTTGTTATTATTAAATTGACAAAAGTCAAGGTGCATTAAATCAGATCTTTAAAATATTGTTTACTTTATGCTAATGCAATTCCGCATTAACTATTTTCTTTGTTTGCTTTGAAATCTGCTGCTCAATGTAATACAAAAAAAAAAACAATAACAAAAATAAACAAATTACACTTGAAAGTTCGGCTCTGCGCAATTTGTCGAACGTTTTGTCAAAGCAACTTTCGCAAGTACAGTGCACGCTCGATAAAACACGATAAGTAATCACAACAACAACAACAATATTTATTAATAACTTGTTATAGTAATTGAAATCATTAAAAAATATAAATATAATTAATTAATTGTTATCTATAATCTTTACGCTTACGTGCGACGCTTTTAAATTTAAGCTTTTTATGACAATTAAATGAATAGCAGGTGAAACTCTAGTAGCAGCTACTACTAAAACTACTTAATACTATGAGACTATAATATTTATATTATATTTAACATATATTTTTTTTTTTTTATTGTCGCAGAGTTATAATTTATTTTTATTTTTTTTTATCTTCAAGCAATTAACCTGTTAACCCAGTAACGGTAAATATATATCCCCTAAAGTGTGTTTATCCAGTTAATGTATAATATGTACACGCATCATAGTACTATAATATATGGAAAGAGTTTATAAAATGTGAACCGGTTACTACGTACGCTTAGGCTTACACAGTAGGCTGCTCTGTATTATCATCATCTGCATATAGTGAAAGCTTCATAGAGGCGCTCAGGTTGAGATTTTTGTTTTCTTGAGCGACAGTTGAAAGTGTTCGTTCGTTTTAGCAAGCGTTTAGTGTGCGGCAAATAAATTTTAGTGCAAAGTTTTATTTTTTTTTTTAGATTTCCAAATCTACTTAATTTAAAGAATGTATGAAAAAACTTTTCTTATCATTCTTTTTATAGTGGCCAAAAAAAGAAAAAAAATAATAATAATATTAATCTTATATGTGATAAGTTTAAGCTTTAACATTTTTATAACTGAATTATTGTAGTATAAAAAGCGAGCGACGAATTATTAGTTTTATTTACTGTACAGATTTGTATATTTCTATTTTTTTTTTGTTTTTTTTTTTTTTATTATTTTTGTGTTAAAAACAAATGTTTAAATATTATAATTAACAACAGTAGCAGCAGCAGCAGTAGCACTGCAATAATTATTCAGCTGTTGCTGCTGCTGCTGCTGTTTTCTTGCAGTAAACACTTGAAGTCTGTATAAATATTTTGTCATAGTGTTAGCTGTTATTGTTATCGTTGTTGTTGTTGCAACAATTACACTTTCAATTGCCGGTATTGCTGCTGCTGCTGCTACTGCTGCTGTTGCCGGTATTGCTATAATAGAAAGCAGCTGCAGCAGCTATTGCCGGTATTGCTGCTGCTGCTGCTGCTGCAGCTATTGTTGTTACAACTTCTGCTGGAATTGCTGCTGCTGCTGCTAGTGCTGCTGCTGCTGCTTTTACCGGCCGTTGCCTTTTGCTGATAACAACTGTTGCTTCAATCTCCGATTTGCGTTCGCTTCGTTCGGTTTCACACCTGTTAGCCGTTGTCGCCGACATACCGCATAACTCTATTGTTTTCTTCATACTCTCTTTCTTTCTCTCTCTCTCTCTGTGCAGTATACACTGTATACTTGTTGAGGATGTACATAAGCATAGCAGTTGTCGACTAAGAAATTGCCGTTGATTAACCTAAATATAAACATATATAAAAGAATAAAAAAAAATTAAAAGCCGGTCGACGACGTCAACACTTTGTTGCTCGGCAGCGATAAGCATTTGAAATAGTAAAAGAAAAGAAAAAGAAATAAATCAAAAATCTTATATCAAAGTTGTGGGGGCGTGTGTGTCCAAAGTGTGTGTTCAAAGTGCTTGTAAGTGTATATTCCAGAGATTATATATACAAATATATATATGTGTATATGTGTGTGAATGTGCGTTAGTTTTAATGTACGGGTGTATAATTCCCGTATACTGTCAACAGTTTGTAAAAATACATTGAGCAAACAGCACTTGGACAACGCTAAAATTCGCAACAATAAACTTAATTGTATATGAATATATATATATATATATATATTTTTTATTAATTTTTTTACTTTAAATTCTATTTAAACTTATCGAATATTTATTAATTATTTATCACATATTATTTATATTAATTAACAGTTAAGAACAATAAGCTTATGGATATGAAGTCGTCGGTAGACAGTCAGAAGAATGCAACAACAGATGCTTCAGGTGCTGCAGCAACTACCACTGCTGCTGACAGTGCTGCTGCTGCTGCTGCTGCCGCTGGTGCATATATGCAACAATTTGAAAATATTATTGCACCCGATAAATTGACATCAATGACACGAGAATTTAAACCACAAGTTGCATATGAATTTGAACGTTATTCAAATCCACAAAAATTAAAACAATTAGTTTTACATAGCGATAAAATGCAACAATTACTTGAACATTATGCAAATGTGACAAAGCAACCATTAAAAGAATTACAACAGCAAGCAAAGGCAATAATTGATGAAATTGGTTTAGATCGTAATATGGCAATAATACGTTGGTGTGGCATTGCAATATCAGCGATTGGTAAACGTATCTGTGATGGCATCTATGTGAATGCGGCTAGTATGGCAAATGTACGCAAGGATATGGGTAAATGTCCAGTATTATATTTACCCAGTCATCGTAGCTATATGGATTTTATATTGATGAGTTATATATGTTATTATTATGACATTGAAATACCAGGCATTGCAGCGGGCATGGGTAAGTTTATATAGAATTCTTTACTAATTATCAATTTTCCAGTTAAAGCAAATGCATAAAACAATTGTTGTATGCGGTTTAGATTTATCTGGAGACTTGTAATACTGAAAAGTAGCTCGAGCATAATGTATATATAATATATATTCTTGAGCAACATCAAATGAATTTATTACATTTTAAAGTTAACTTTATGAAAATTTTCTGCAATGTTTCTAAAGCCGGAAATTGTTTAGCAGTTAAAGGATCGGATAACTATTCCAAAAAGTTGCCATGAAATCGTTCGGGTTTTCTATAGAAAAGCTTGTAGCTGGCTAGATAAAAAACATGTAGGATTTGGATTTTGTGATGATTTTGTGATTGATCCTATAGCATATCCAAATCTATATAATAACTATCGATAAACGTATTTCGGTTTTTATAGAAATATTTCTTTGTGCAGCTATTCGCTTAAAACTTACAGGATCTAGGTTCAATAATTTCTAAACATTGTCCGCCAAGTTTATTTCCAAACAGACAACTATATTATCAAGGAATGATCGGTCAAAAATAAACGATCATTCTTGCAAGATCATGAAATCTTTGGCATGCCGAGGATAATTTTGATTTCTTTTTTCATAGAAGCAATATTTATCTATGAACAATAATTGGTTGAATATTATTACGTCCGTATTATTGGTAGCTTTAGAAAAATGTTGCTTTTAATTTAAATACAAGTATTTAGTGGCAATATTTATATAAAACAAATTGCATTTATTTTATAAAATTTTAATAAATTTTAATTTTTATATAATTTTCACAATATTTTCTTCTTTTTTCCCCTATGTTTTTTCATATAGACTTTCATTCAATGTTCGGCATGGGCACAATGCTACGTAAAACTGGCGCATTCTTTATGCGACGCTCCTTCTCAAATGATGAACTCTATTGGGATATATTTCGTGAATATATGTACGCATTGGTGGCTAATTATCATATTGGTGTTGAGTTTTTCATTGAAGGAACACGTTCACGTAATTTTAAAGCATTAGTACCAAAAATTGGTTTATTATCTATGGCATTATTACCATATTTTACTGGCGATGTATCTGATGTTATGATTGTACCCGTCAGTGTTGCCTATGAACGTGTTTTGGAAGAGCAACTCTTTGTTTATGAATTATTGGGTGTACCAAAACCTAAAGAATCAACTAAAGGTTTTTTTAAAGCACTCAAAATTATTGATGAACGTTTTGGTAAAATGTTTTTAGATTTTGGTACACCAATATCGGTACGTGAATTTTTTGGACATGAAAGTGGACAACGTATACAACGTGCTGGTGTTGCTGGATCATTGCAAAAATTGAATCGTCAAGAAATTGATTTGGTTAAACAATTGGCCAATGAGATTATTTATCAACAGCAGCGACGTATTGTCATTAGCACCTTCAATTTACTTAGTTTATGCTATGCTAGTAAATTATATGCACAGCATAGTGTTAATCTTGATGAATTAGCACGAAGTATATTGCATTTGAAAGGCATCTTTGAGCAGCTTGGTGCACATGTGAATACAAATGTGAATAGCATTAAACCAGATATAATTGATGCTGTTGAAATTCATGGTAATATATTACAATTTCGTGTTGGACGTTTACAATTTACACCATTGGCAGCCGAACAATTGGCAGCCAAAATCGATATACGTCGCTTAAAAGCGCACGCGCTTAGTCCTGAAACAATGGCAGTTGCAGTGCCAATGTTAGCATTACAACTTTATGTAAATCCCTGCATGTTTTGGCTAGCACGTCCCGCTTATCTATTGCTGGCAGCACTTAAAGAACAACGACGTCAACGGACATTAGATGTCATAAGTAGCTATGATGAGACATTGATATCATTGCATAGTCATGTAAAAAGTATGGATGCATTATTTCAGCATGAATTTATTGTTGAATCAAATCGTGAAGCAATTGAATTTGAAACACATTTACAGCTGCTATTAAATGAAAATGCATTGCAGCTAAATAAACAGACAGGAAAAATCTATGTAGAAAATAATGAATGTTCACGTGTTATACTTGCTGCATTGGCGCCATTCCTTTGTCTATATTATCAATTGACGGTAACATTGCGACAGGTAAGTAATAAAATATATTTATATAATAATATTATTATTTTATTCTAATATTTATATTCTTTCTCTTGTAGCTTGATGGTGAATTTAGTGCAAAAGAATTATTGGTGCGTGTACAGCAACATGTTGAAAAATTGTTACAAAAACATGGCATTGCTGCATCACATGTTCATCCATATTGTTTAGCATTAGATAATCTTAATATTGCTATTTATGCGTTAATACAAAGTGGATATATATTGAAATCTCGAGATACTGGTTTAATGCGTATTGCTGTTGCAACACCAGGAAAATGTATTAAACAATTGGAATTACAATTATTAGAATATTGTCAATTGATGCCATTTACACAATATTCAACAGCAGCAAATGAACAGGCACAACAGCATATGGCCAAATTATAACTGTCAAATGGCAAGCGGTTGGTTAATGTGCTGCCATCCGCATCTGCCGTAACTGCAAGAGCATCAACAACAACAGCAGCAGCAACAACAACATTAATAGCACAACAAAATAGTACAATATCACAATTCATACAATTTATTATCTGTTTGCTCAAAAATTGTCGCATTATTTGCATATTATTTATATTTGTCGTTGTATCGCCATTATGGCAATTGTTATTATGGTTCATTACATTTACATGTTCAGCTCTTTGGGCTTAAATAATGAACATACACACACAGACACAATAGACAAAAAAAAATCAAATTAATGTGTATTGATAATTGACCTAATGTGCAAGACAGATAAGTTTTTTATTATTACATTAATTACACATAAAAAAAAAATGAAGAAGAATGTGAAGAAGCGAAGCAGCAATTGAAAGAGGGTTGGGCTTTATAGTCATTAAGTATTTTAAATATTATTGATATTCTATATTCTGTTGCCATAGACAAATTGCATACACACCAAAAACACAAAGAAACAATAACAGAAAAGTAATTAGAAAAAAAAAAAATACAACAATTCGTTGACAGTCGTCAGTCGACAAAATCCCGCAATAATAGTAAAAACAAAACAACAAAAAAAAAATAATAAAATAAATAAATAATACGTTCGCGTATTTTAAATGTTTTAGAGATCCCAACGATATATTTCGTAATATTATGCATCTAAATGTATTTTCCAATGCAAAAGCAATAGCAAAAGTTCATTGAACACTTCATTAACTTTTTTAATGTGGATCGAATTGTTGTTATAAACGAATAACTGTAACAATATTTAAAAAAAAAAAAATTAAAATATATACGTATTAAATTTTAATGTATACTAAATTCTAAGAAATTTTCTTAGTATTTCATACAAAAATTCAAAAATATAAATTCTGCCTATAAGTTAAGCAAAACATTTTTTTTAAATACTTTTGAAGCCGCCTGCACAAAAAAAATTTTTGATATATTTATATTTATATTATGTTGGAATATTAGAAAGAAATGTTTAACAAAATCAACTTTTATTTATATAAAGAAAAGTTGATGGCTCTGAATTTTTGTTAAACATTTGTATTTCTAGTTTTTATTTACCATTAAATTCAAATTAAAAGTATTAATTATTTAGGTATTTCCCTTCTTTTTCTCAATTTCAATGCAATTTTCAATTTTAAACTTGCAATTTTATGTTGCATATGGAAAGAAAAATGTTTAACAAATCGCAAAAAAAGAGGCTCAGTTTTGTTAAATATTTTTATTTCAAAATTAAGCTAAATATTTTATATTGTATATAGAAAGAAATGTTTAACAAAAATAAACCTTTTTTTTTTAATAATATATAAAAATAAAAAAATAAGAAAAAGAAAGGTTTATGGCTCTGAATTTGTTAAACATTTGTATTTCTAAATAATTCTTTGATTAATGAAATTTTATTATGCTCTACAGCTATTTATTAGTTAAACACAATAATGAAATAATTAAAAGTAAAAAAGAAAAGAAAAAAAAAATGTAAAACTTTCTTTAAGGGCTTAAATCAAAATAAGTGTTAAATGTGCCAATTATAACTGCACGTGCAAACATTTTAATTAGGCATCAAAGAATTCCAATTACTTGAGAGAAGAGCAACTTTAAAAATAGATAAAACTAAACATTAATGGCTCAAAGTGAGAAACAAAGCTAAATGATCAGAATTATAACAACAAAATGAAAACATAAAATTACTAAACAAAAGAAATAACAACAATGTGAAAATTACTTTAATTACTTACAAAATGCAAATTTTAATATAGTGTTAATATATAAAAAAAATATAATATACACTAGCAACAAATTTTACATAAAAAATACAAAAATAAAACAGTTATGAAATAAATATTTTAATTAGTTGCTTTCTCTTTGTGTTATTTCTTGTTTTCTTAATTAATTGTTGCAGTGCATTTTATTGGTGTTTTATACTACATTATTTTGTTTAGTTTTCTTATTGTATGTCTATTACATTTTATTAGATTTTAGCTTATTCTTTTGTTACATTTATTTATGATCATTATAATGAATGTTTATACAAATTAGATTTGCACGTGCAGTTATAATTGGCACATTTAACACTTATTTTGATTTAAGCCCTTAAAGAAAGTTTTACATTTTTTTTTTCTTTTCTTTTTTACTTTTAATTATTTCATTATTGTGTTTAACTAATAAATAGCTGTAGAGCATAATAAAATTTCATTAATCAAAGAATTATTTAGAAATACAAATGTTTAACAAATTCAGAGCCATAAACCTTTCTTTTTCTTATTTTTTTATTTTTATATATTATTAAAAAAAAAAGGTTTATTTTTGTTAAACATTTCTTTCTATATACAATATAAAATATTTAGCTTAATTTTGAAATAAAAATATTTAACAAAACTGAGCCTCTTTTTTTGCGATTTGTTAAACATTTTTCTTTCCATATGCAACATAAAATTGCAAGTTTAAAATTGAAAATTGCATTGAAATTGAGAAAAAGAAGGGAAATACCTAAATAATTAATACTTTTAATTTGAATTTAATGGTAAATAAAAACTAGAAATACAAATGTTTAACAAAAATTCAGAGCCATCAACTTTTCTTTATATAAATAAAAGTTGATTTTGTTAAACATTTCTTTCTAATATTCCAACATAATATAAATATAAATATATCAAAAATTTTTTTTGTGCAGGCGGCTTCAAAAGTATTTAAAAAAAATGTTTTGCTTAACTTATAGGCAGAATTTATATTTTTGAATTTTTGTATGAAATACTAAGAAAATTTCTTAGAATTTAGTATACATTAAAATTTAATACGTATATATTTTAATTTTTTTTTTTTTTAAATATTGTTACAGTTATTCGTTTATAACAACAATTCGATCCACATTAAAAAAGTTAATGAAGTGTTCAATGAACTTTTGCTATTGCTTTTGCATTGGAAAATACATTTAGATGCATAATATTACGAAATATATCGTTGGGATCTCTAAAACATTAAAAATACGCGAACGTATTATTTATTTATTTTATTATTTTTTGTTGTTGTTTTGTTTTTACTATTATTGCGGGATTTTGTCGCTGACGACTGTCAACGAATTGTTGTATTTTTTTCTAATTACTTTTCTGTCATTGTTTCTGTTTTTGTGTTTTTTTTTGGTGTGTATGCAATTTGTCTATGGCAACAGAATATAGAATATCAATAATATTTAAAATACTTAATGACTATAAAGCCCAACCCTCTTTCAACAGCTGCTTCGCTTCTTCACATTCTTCTTCAACTTTTTTTTTATGTGTAATTAATGTAAAAATAAAAAACTTATCTGTCTTGCACATTAAATCAATTATCAATACACATTAATTTGATTTTTTTTTTGTCTATTGTGTCTGTGTGTGTATGTTCATTATTTAAGCCCATAGAGCTGAATGCCATGTTTTTGTAACAATTTTTCAACATGTTGCTGTACACGCACCAATAATTCTTTTGCACTAAATTCACCATCAAGCTACAAGAGAAAGAATATAAATATTAGAATGAAATAATAATATAATTATATAAATATATTTTATTACTTACCTGTCGCAATGTTACCGTCAATTGATAATATAGACAAAGGAATGGCGCCAATGCAGCAAGTATAACACGTGAACATTCATTATTTTCTACATAGATTTTTCCTGTCTGTTTATTTAGCTGCAATGCATTTTCATTTAATAGCAGCTGTAAATGTGTTTCAAATTCAATTGCTTCACGATTTGATTCAACAATAAATTCATGCTGAAATAATGCATCCATACTTTTAACATGACTATGCAATGATATCAATGTCTCATCATAGCTACTTATGACATCTAATGTCCGTTGACGTCGTTGTTCTTTAAGTGCTGCCAGCAATAGATAAGCGGGACGTGCTAGCCAAAACATGCAGGGATTTACATAAAGTTGTAATGCTAACATTGGCACTGCAACTGCCATTGTTTCAGGACTAAGCGCGTGCGCTTTTAATCGACGTATATCGATTTTGGCTGCCAATTGTTCAGCTGCCAATGGTGTAAATTGTAAACGGCCAACACGAAATTGTAATATATTACCATGAATTTCAACAGCATCAATTATATCTGGTTTAATGCTATTCGCATTTGTATTCACATGCGCACCAAGCTGCTCAAAGATACCTTTCAAATGCAATATACTTCGTGCTAATTCATCAAGATTAACACTATGCTGTGCATATAATTTACTAGCATAGCATAAACTAAGTAAATTGAAGGTGCTAATGACAATACGTCGCTGCTGTTGATAAATAATCTCATTGGCCAATTGTTTAACCAAATCAATTTCTTGACGATTCAATTTTTGCAATGATCCTGCAACACCAGCACGTTGTATGCGTTGTCCACTTTCATGTCCAAAAAATTCACGTACTGATATTGGTGTACCAAAATCTAAAAACATTTTACCAAAACGTTCATCAATAATTTTGAGTGCTTTAAAAAAACCTTTAGTTGATTCTTTAGGTTTTGGTACACCCAATAATTCATAAACAAAGAGTTGCTCTTCCAAAACACGTTCATAGGCAACACTGACGGGTACAATCATAACATCAGATACATCACCAGTAAAATATGGTAATAATGCCATAGATAATAAACCAATTTTTGGTACTAATGCTTTAAAATTACGTGAACGTGTTCCTTCAATGAAAAACTCAACACCAATATGATAATGAGCCACCAATGCGTACATATATTCACGAAATATATCCCAATAGAGTTCATCATTTGAGAAGGATCGTCGCATAAAGAATGCGCCAGTTTTACGTAGCATTGTGCCCATGCCGAACATTGAATGAAAGTCTATGTGAAAAAACATAGGGAAAAAAAAGAAAATGTAGTGAAAATTAGTAGTTGTAGGAAGATATTTTTTTTTATAGGAATTATAAAAATTAAAATTTATTAGAATTTTATAAAATAAATGCAATTTGTTATAAGTAAATATTGCCACTACATACTTGTATGTAAATGAAAAGCAACATATTCCAAAGCTACAGATAATACGGACGTAATAATATTTAACCAATTATTGTTCATAGCTTCTATTGCTTCTATGAAATAAGAAATCAAAATTATCCTCGGCATGCCAAAGATTTCATGATCTTGCAAAAAAGATGATCGTTTATTTTTAACTGATTATTCCTATATATAATATAGTTGTCTGATTGGAAATAAACTTGGCGGACAATGTTTAGAAATTATTAAACCTAGATCCTGTAAGTTTTAAGCGAATAGCTGCACAAAGAAATATTTCTATAAAAACCGAAATACGTTTATCGATAGTTATGATATAGAATTGGATATGCTATAGGATAAATTTTGGTTGAGATTTATTAGCCATCACAAAATCCAAATCCTACATGTTTTTCAACTAGACAGCTATAAGTTTTTCTATAACAATACCGAATGATTTTATGGCAACTTTTTGGAATAGTTATCCGATCCTTTAACTGCTTTAGGCTTTAGGAACATTGCAGGAAATTTTCATAAAGTTAACTTTAAAATGTAATAAATTCATTTGATGTTGCTCAAGAATATACAGTCGAGTCTCGATAATTCGAAATGGCACAGGGATCATATTTTTTACGAATTATGAAATATTTCGAATTATTTTCAAATTATTTATTGAATTTTTTTTTAAAGGAACAGAAATGTTTACGAATTATTCAGAATTAACTGGGTCCGAATTATCGCGACTCGACTGTATATTATATATACATTATACTCGAGCTACTTTTCAGTATTACAAGTCTCCAGATAAATTTAAACCGCATACAACAATTTGTTTATGCATTTGCTTTAACTGGAAAATTGATAATTAGTAAAGAATTCTATAAAAACTTACCCATGCCCGCTGCAATGCCTGGTATTTCAATGTCATAATAATAACATATATAACTCATCAATATAAAATCCATATAGCTACGATGACTGGGTAAATATAATACTGGACATTTACCCATATCCTTGCGTACATTTGCCATACTAGCCGCATTCACATAGATGCCATCACAGATACGTTTACCAATCGCTGATATTGCAATGCCACACCAACGTATTATTGCCATATTACGATCTAAACCAATTTCATCAATTATTGCCTTTGCTTGCTGTTGTAATTCTTTTAACGGTTGCTTTGTCACATTTGCATAATGTTCAAGTAATTGTTGCATTTTATCGCTATGTAAAACTAATTGTTTTAATTTTTGTGGATTTGAATAACGTTCAAATTCATATGCAACTTGTGGTTTAAATTCTCGTGTCATTGATGTCAATTTATCGGGTGCAATAATATTTTCAAATTGTTGCATATATGCACCAGCGGCAGCAGCAGCAGCAGTACTGTCAGCAGCAGTGGCAGTTGCTGCAGCACCTGAAGCATCTGTTGTTGCATTCTTCTGACTGTCTACCGACGACTTCATATCCATAAGCTTATTGTTCTTAACTGTTAATTAATATAAATAATATGTGATAAATAATTAACAAATATTCGATAAGTTTAAATAGAATTTAAAGTAAAAAAAAAAAATATATATATATATAAATATATATTCATATACAATTATATACAATTGTTGCGAATTTTTGCGTTGTTCAAGTGCTGTTTGCTCAATGTAGTTTTACAAACTGTTGACAGTATACGGGAATTATACACCCGTACATTAAAACTAACGCACATTCCCACACATATATACATATATATATAATCTCTGGAATATACACTTACAAGCACTTTGAACACACACTTTGGACACACGCCCCCACAACTTTGATATACGATTTTTTGATTTATTTCTTTTTCTTTTCTTTTACTATTTCAAATGCTTATCGCTACCGAGCAACAAAGTGTTGACGTCGTCGACCGGCTTTTAATTTTTTTTTCTTTTATATATGTTTATATTTAGGTTAATCAACGGCAATTTCTTAGTCGACAACTGCTATGCTTATGTACATCCTCAACAAGTATACTGTGTATACTGCACAGAGAGAGAAAGGGAGAGAGAGAGAGAGTATGAAGAAAACAATAGAGTTATGCGGTATGTCGGCGACAACGGCTAACAGGTGTGAAACCGAACGAAGCGAACGCAAATCGGAGATTGAAGCAACAGTTGTTATCAGCAAAAGGCAACGGCCGGTAAAAGCAGCAGCAGCAGCAGCTATTCCAGCAGAAGTTGTAACAACAATAGCTGCTGCAGCAGCAGCAATACCGGCAATAGCAGCTGCAGCTGCTTTCTACTATAGCAATACCGGCAACAGCAGCAGTAGCAGCAGCAGCAGCAGTACCGGCAATTGAAAGTGTAATTGTTGCAACAACAACAACAACAACGATAACAGCTAACAGCTAACACTATGACAAAATATTTATACAGACTTCAAGTGTTTACTGCAAGAAAACAGCAGTAGCAGCAACAGCTGAATAATTATTGCAGTGCTACTGCTGCTGCTGCTACTGTTGTTAATTATAATATTTAAACATTTGTTTTTAACAGAAAAATAATACAAAAAAAAAAAAAAAAATAGAAATATACAAATCTGTACAGTAAATAAAACTAATAAATCGTCGCTCGCTTTTTATACTACAATAATTCAGTTATAAAAATTTTTAAGCTTAAACTTATCAAATATAAGATTAATATTATTATTATTTTTTTTTGGCCACTATAAAAAGAATGATAAGAAAAGTTTTTTCATACATTCTTTAAAATTAAGTAGATTTGGAAATCTAAAAAAAAAAAAAATAAAACTTTGCACTAAAATTTATTTGCCGCACACTAAACCGAACACTTTCAACTGTCGCTCAAGAAAACAAAAATCTCAACCTGAGCGCCTCTATGAAGAGCTTTCACTATATGAAGATGATGATAATACAGAGCAGCCTACTGTGTAAGCCTAAGCGTACGTAGTAACCGGTTAACATTTTATAAACTCTTTCCATATATTATAGTACTATGATGCGTGTACATATTATACATTAACTGGATAAACACACTTTAGGGGATATATATTTACCGTTACTGGGTTAACAGGTTAATTGCTTGAAGATAAAAAAAATAAAAATAAATTATAACTCTGCGACAATAAAAAAAAAAAAAAAATGTTTAATATAATATAAATATTATAGTCTCGTAGTATTAAGTAGTGTTAGTAATAGCTGCTACTAGAATTTCACCTGCTCTGCATTTAATTGTCATAAAAAGCTTAAATTTAAAAGCGTCGCACGTAAGCGTAAAGATAATAGATAACAATTAATTAATTATATTTAATGATTTCAATTACTTTAAACAAGTTATTAATAAATGTTGTTGTTGTTGTGATTACTTATCGTGTTTTATCGAGCGTGCACTGTACTTGCGAAAGTTGCTTTGACAAAACGTTCGACAAATTGCGCAGAGCCGAACTTTCAAGTGTAATTTGTTTATTTTTGTTATTGTTTTTTTTTTTTTGTTGTACTACATTGAGCAGCAGATTTCAAAGCAAACAAAGAAAATAGTTAATGCGGAATTGCATTAGCATAAAGTAAACAATATTTTAAAGATCTGATTTAATGCACCTTAACTTTTGTCAATTTAATAATAACAAATAAAAATGCAATTTGAACAGTTTCTGCGTTTCTCAGAAACACGCAATACACAACATGCATGCATGCATACATACATATATACATCTTGTGTATATGTATACATATATGCTAAAACCACAAACACACCCACTCATACATCTGCGCACTATTTTCACATACACACACACACCCGCACGCAATGCAAATGTCAAATTCTGCAAATAAATAATGAATTACCGCCTGTATTACGTTTCCTAGACAATTTTTGACAATTTTAAATTGTTTTTTATCCAATTTGCATTCAATTTATGCTTATTGTAATTTAATTTGATCTATACTTTCATTTTAAAATCTTTGTTATTTTTTTTTCTTAATTTTTTTTTACGTACGAAAATTCTCATGCAGGTTTCTTGC
>JBAMBR010003401.1:0-72302 GCA_037044475.1 Zaprionus obscuricornis | reverse complement strand
ATCCCTATGAAACTTGCCCATAAGTTTTCTATATAAGTCCGGATCAGATCACTATATCATATAGCTGCCATAGGAATAATCGGTCGAAAACTGAATGTAAAAAAAATATTCGGCCCGCCAAAGATAACCTTTGCTTTTTTGTTTTTCTTTTATTATTATTATTATTTTTATTTTTTATAATAATTACTAAATAATTATTTTTTTTAAACAAAATTAAAAAAAAAAAAAAAAAATATTCAAAATTTGATTTGAATTATAAAAAAAAATTCTTAAATTTCCGTTAAACATAAATAATAACAATGTCAGAGCTAGAAATGTCAAAATCATTCAAGTTTTCGTCTGAAATATCAGGGGATCAGAAACTAACATCAAGTCGTAACGCTAGTTTTACACTTGTCGGAATAAATATTTTCAAAAAACAAAAAGCGAGAGAAAATATTACCGGCAAGACTATAAATTTATATGGCATACTTTCAGGTTGTGATTTGTTCCGAGCTTGCAGTCGTAGCTGAAATTAAAATTTCCTTGATTTTTTTTTTTTTTATTTATTTATTTTCGCCGGAATCGTTCAGTTCCTTCTGAACATAACCGGACGTTTAACATTTGGAAGGGGAGTATGGTACAGAGGGACCTTAAATATTTAATAAATTACAAAAATTTACATTTATTTACAAGGTATTTACAAGACTTATATTGTACGTTTTGGGAGATCAGTGGGGTGTAATCTTTGAAGTCGACGGAGAGGTAGAGGATCAGCTAGTCTGTTTGCTAGCGAGTTGGGGTGCGCCTCCAGCTTGTCAGCATATCGGCTGCTGTGCAGGTTTATTTGGTCTCCCACTAGTACCAGGAAATTTCCTTGAGTTTTCGCCCATCTACTTGCTGTTAGTTTCTATTCACCTAGTATTTAAGTCATAGAATCCATTGATTGGCTCCAAAATTATTTGCATTTTCTTATTTTCCTGCCGCAACGGAAATTCAAATACATTTAATTATTATTTCTGCTACTGCCAGCAGAAAATTTGTTGAAATTTGACAAACTGATCTGAATCAATGTTTTTTCCTTTTTAGTGGTAATGGAAATTAAAATTTCCTTTAATTCTTGAAAATTCATTGAGCTTAATATTTCGACTTCCTATAACCATAAGCTGCGTATAAGTCGGAATCAGCCAAAAGTCTATAGGTGATCGGTTGAAAATTGAGTTTATGTATGAAGAGTTTTCTTCCAAGATTCCAATGAAAGAGTATGAAATGTACGGCTCGCCGAAGATAACATTGTTGACTTGTTTTAGCATACTTTTGCGGCGGATTGTGCCGCTGCCTGACATTGGTTTTAGGTTTGGCGAACTGCATAAAAGGCAATTTGCCATACCGGCAAATAGCTGCAAGTGGCAATTTATTAACGTAGCGCACACGATTTGTGCATCAATTGCGAAACAATCTAAACGCTAGGTGGAGTTGGAGTAGCAAGAAGCTGAAGCAGCACCACCAGCAGCAACTGAAGTCATTGCTGTAGCTGTAGCTCACCTGTTCTACACACAGACACACACATACAGCTGGCCTGAAGCTGCTTTCTTTTGCCTCATTGCAACATTGGAGTTGCTGCTGCTCCTGCTGCTACTGCTGCTGCTGCTGCTATTGCTACTGCTGCTTCCTTTTGCTCTATGATTATTATAAATGCTCCCCAGACACATGAAATGAGGTATGCAACTTAGACGTGGCCGAACTGCCACACACACACACATACAGACAGGTCGAAGCTGCAGCAGCAGCAGCAGCAGCAGTGGAAACATGCTTCTCATTCATTGTTTGCCTGCCGCACAGCTTCACAGCCAGCAGCAGCTTAACCAGAGAGCAAGAGAGAGTAGCGGTAGGCGGAGGTGCTGCAGAGTGAGAGGAGTGTCTATATGAAATAAGCAAAACTAATATTTCAACGCCATAAATCATAAAAAGAAATGCTTGGCTGCTGCTGCTGCTTCTGCTTCTGCTGCAACTAGCGACTATGCCACGGGGCAATGTGCTACGTACAACTCAAGGCTTGGGCTCAATCTAAACAAGTAACAATGCAGCAGTCGACAATGCTTGACTATAAAATATCCGGTAGCCATTTGTTGCTACAAGAGAAATTAAACATTTTGCTAAATCGTCGCAACAATTGCTGAGCAGGATTATATATTTTATATAGATCTGCTACGCCTTCTTATAGGCATTTCATATATTTCCAGTGTGCAACAAGCTCACTAAACATTCCCTGTACTATGTCTACCAGGTATAACACGCGTACAAGAAGGACAATGAAGAAGCAGCAACAGAAGAAGATGGCAAAGAGAAGATGAAGATGAAGATGCAGCAGAAAGGAAGAAGTAAAGTATTTGAAAGAAAAACAGAAAAAAAAAAAACAAAATGTCGAATTAAAGGCAAAGTGCAAGAAGATCGAATGCGTAATATATGTAGAAATATATGTATGTAGGGATGGTAAAGGTAAAGACATAAAACAGCTGCACGACGTTGTGCCAGTGTGCGCACAGTGGTGCAAAATGTATTCAAATATTTACAAAATTTAAATATTTATTTAAAAGGAAGGAAATCTTAATTTTCTTCATCTTCTTCATCTTCTTCATCTTCTTCATCTTCTTCATCTTCTTCATCTTCTTAATCTTCTTCATCTTCTTCATCTTCTTCATCTTCTTCATCTTCTTCATCTTCTTCATCTTCTTCATCTTCTTCATCTTCTTCATCTTCTTCATCTTCTTCATCTTCTTCATCTTCTTCATCTTCTTCATCTTCTTCATCTTCTTCATCTTCTTCATCTTCTTCATCTTCTTCATCTTCTTCATCTTCTTCATCTTCTTCATCTTCTTCATCTTCTTCATCTTCTTCATCTTCTTCATCTTCTTCATCTTCTTCATCTTCTTCATCTTCTTCATCTTCTTCATCTTCTTCATCTTCTTCATCTTCTTCATCTTCTTCATCTTCTTCATCTTCTTCATCTTCTTCATCTTCTTCATCTTCTTCATCTTCTTCATCTTCTTCATCTTCTTCATCTTCTTCATCTTCTTCATCTTCTTCATCTTCTTCATCTTCTTCATCTTCTTCATCTTCTTCATCTTCTTCATCTTCTTCATCTTCTTCATCTTCTTCATCTTCTTCATCTTCTTCATCTTCTTCATCTTCTTCATCTTCTTCATCTTCTTCATCTTCTTCATCTTCTTCATCTTCTTCATCATCTTCATCTTCTTCATTTTCTTCATCTTCTTCATTTTCTTCATCATCTTCATCATCTTCATCTTCTTCATCATCTTCATCATCTTCATCATCTTCATCTTCTTCATCTTCTTCATCTTCTTCATCTTCTTCATCTTCTTCATCATCTTCATCTTCTTCATCTTCTTCATCTTCTTCATCTTCTTCATCTTCTTCATCTTCTTCATCTTCTTCATCTTCTTAATCTTCTTCATCTTCTTCATCTTCTTAATCTTCTTAATCTTCTTCATCTTCTTCATCTTCTTCATCTTCTTCATCTTCTTCATCTTCTTCATCTTCTTCATCTTCTTCATCTTCTTCATCTTCTTCATCTTCTTCATCTTCTTCATCTTCTTCATCTTCTTCATCTTCTTCATCTTCTTCATCTTCTTCATCTTCTTCATCTTCTTCATCTTCTTCATCTTCTTCATCTTCTTCATCTTCTTCATCTTCTTCATCTTCTTCATCTTCTTCATCTTCTTCATCTTCTTCATCTTCTTCATCTTCTTCATCTTCTTCATCTTCTTCATCTTCTTCATCTTCTTCATCTTCTTCATCTTCTTCATCTTCTTCATCTTCTTCATCTTCTTCATCTTCTTCATCTTCTTCATCTTCTTCATCTTCTTCATCTTCTTCATCTTCTTCATCTTCTTCATCTTCTTCATCTTCTTCATCTTCTTCATCTTCTTCATCTTCTTCATCTTCTTCATCTTCTTCATCTTCTTCATCTTTTTCATCTTCTTCATCTTCTTCATCTTCTTCATCTTCTTCATCTTCTTCATCTTCTTCATCTTCTTCATCTTCTTCATCTTCTTCATCTTCTTCATCTTCTTCATCTTCTTCATTTTCTTCATCTTCTTCATCTTCTTCATCTTCTTCATCTTCTTCATCTTCTTCATCTTCTTCATCTTCTTCATCTTCTTCATCTCCTTCATCTTTTTCATCTCCTTCATCTTCTTCATTTTCTTCATCATTTTCCTGATCCTCTCTATTCTCTCTCCTTATTTTATTCATGTTCTTTCAAATCCTGTCTCCAATGAGAGGGAAAGAGACAGAGTATTGAAGTTTCGACTTTATTGTCGCTGCAAATGGACGCAACAATGTTTCAAAGCTGCATTTCAAAGATAATTAAACACAATTAACAAAATAGTTGCAAATGAATCTAGCCAAAAATAGCCAGAAACTAGCCAAAAAAGACAATTAGCAAATGATTTAGAATCAAATCGTACAACTTTGCATTCTCTGTGCACTGTGCGTGCCTGGACAATCGCAAATAGCAGCAGCAGCAGCAGCAGCAAATGTAACTGTGATTGTGACTATAACTATGACTATGACTGTGACTGGCAACATTGTGCTTCCTGCTACATGCTACATGCTACATGCATCTCTTTACCTCTGCCATGGCAGCGCATCATGGCACATGCCACATGCCAATGTTGCTGCTGCTGTTGCTGCTATTGCTGCTGTTATCCCGGGGTAGGTCACTTGTTCATTGTCATAAGTGCAGCTTACATTCAATCTAAACACTCACCGCCTGCCAAAGGGAGTCCCGGGGTCGGGTCGTGGGCTGCTCAATAGTTGCTCGAACGGATGCGGGCGACTAGAGTTCAATCGATTTCTATCTGGCAGCGCATAAATCGTTTTGCCACATGCACCGCAGCGATCTGCTGCTGCTTGCTGCTACTGCTGCTGCTTGCTGCTGCTGTTACTGTTACTGCCGCTGGCATTTTGGACAGCAGTCGATGCGAGCAGCCAGCGAGTGTTGTGGCAGCTCCTGCCCAATGCATAAGTATAAATTCCAGCAGCCAACGGCCAACGGCAATGACTTTGGATCCGCTTTTGCACTAGCAGAGTGTAACTCCGTCTGTCTCTCTGTCTCTCTCTCTCTCTCTCTCTCTCTCTCTCCTCATCTTTTCGTCTCTTACGCTTTCAGCTTTTCCTCTTACTCGAACAGTGTTACTCCTGCAGCTCCTTCTGCTCCCCACGTACTGTGTGTTTGTATTTGCGCCCACGAGCGACTGACAGCGTTATTTACTGCTACTAATTTCATGGCATGGCAGCCACCAAGCTGGCCCACGAGCCACGAGGCCATCTACCCGGCACCCCAAACACTCTTACTGAATGCTGGCTGCTGGCTGCTGAATGCTAGATGCAGGACAACCACACATATATGAAAAACAGAAGGCACGAGAAGCATGTACAGCATGCGGAGCATGAGCATGAGGAGCAGCAAGTGGAACATGAGCATGTGAGTTCACGTAGCCTGGTCGAGATTTGCATATTTTGATGATACATGACCAGGCGCTGGAACTCGCTGGAGAATCGAAATGGACTGTGAGACTGTGCCTGAAAACTGGGGATTCAGATTGGGATTGGGATTGGGATTGGGATTGGGATTCCGCTTAGATACTGCCTAGCACTAGTGTGTTGTAGTTTTCGTAGGCTGTATGATGCTAGTGCTGAAGCAGCGACATAGCAGCGACCATCGGACCAACAAAGCAACGAGGCAATGGGGAAGATATTGTGGTTAACTCATACCATAAACAACACCCTTAGCCTATCTCCGCGCTCTTCACTCTTCGCACTTTTCCCATACTCTCAGTTTCTCTCTCACTCTCTGTTCATGCCCTATCCCTTCCGCTTTTTGCAGTCGGAAATTTATGCAAAGCCGTAACCAAAAATCGCGCCAAAATTCAAAACGCGCGGTTTTGTGTTTGCATATTTTAATTTCCTCTTTTGTGCCGATGTCTGGTCGCATCCTGCAACTGCTGCCATTAACATCCGGCTTCCGAGTGACCTGCAGGTGAAACCATGGAATTTCAACTTTTCAACTCGACCCCTTAGTAAAACATTCCTCTATTTCTTTCGCTCTTTGGATGCTGCTGTCGCTTCTGCTGTTGCTGGAGAAGAGCATTACGTTGCCTTCCTTGTCGAACGCTTGTCTGCCCGATCTGTTTGTTGACTCATTTTTATTCGTGTTTTTTTTCTGTTTTTTTTTTGTTTTTTTTTTTTTTTGCAGCTTTCAGCTTTCATACCTCAAATTTGCTTGACTCATTTCTGACCAACAATCAATGGCAATGGCAATAGCAACGGCAATGGTGATGGTGATGGCGATGGCAATGGTGATGGTTATGACGACGGCGATTCAAAGCATCTACATTTTCTGTAGCACCTTCATGTAGTACACTTACTATATGATCAATATGGGGGGAATATAGTTTACGTAGTAAATATCACTGATATATTATCTGATATAGCCTAAGTATATATAAAAAATTTTCTCAGTAATTCTCCAGCATATTTACATAGAGAATATTGCTGGAATATAGAAAATAAGTCTCTATAACTCTAAGGGGATTTTTATACCCCTATGCCAAGTCTCAATGATATATTTAGTATATTTCTGGTATAACTCAATATCTGTAGTAAATCATTCGATAAAATTGATATTATATACTAACATTATATCCTAACAATATATCCATTATATCCCTTTGATTTATCACTTATATTTCTCATGGTTTTTTTAATTTTTAATATTATTTTTTATATTATTTTTATAAATCTAGTATATTTTCAGTATATCCTGTAATATACTTCACTATTTATTATTATTTTCTACCTATAGGTTCTGCATTTAATCAGTTCTAGAAACTATCGGACTTTTATTCATTTAACAGAGAAACTCAAATTCAAAATAAAAAAAATTAAAATAATATAAGCTAAATATTATGATTTCCTTAATATTATTTTAAAATTTTAATTTTAATTTTAGTAGACATTAAAGTGTATTTAAACATCAAATATTTGATTTTGATATTTGTAACTATTTTAAGAGATGATAAAGCGGGTATTCAGCTTTATTAGGAATGTATGTAACAGTGTAAAGAATCCTTGATGCAGATAGAGTATCACATTTGTCGTTTAACGATTTTTTTCATGTTTTTTAGTATTGAAATTGAAAATACGGCATCGAATGCCGTTTGCCAACACTTTTTGCCACTCTTTGGCTTTGCAATTGTAATCGGATTGCAGTTGGAACTAAAAAAAAAAAAATATATAAAGCAGAGCAGAGAAACTTTGGTAACGGCTGAAAAAAAAAAAACTAAAATGCGACGCGATTCTGAAACGTCATCATAGTCAATGGTAACGTCATGACTATCAGCAGCAACATTATCATCATCATCATTATCAGCAACATGAACATCAACATCATCATCATCATCGTCATCAGTCGAAGCCAAATCAGTCGAATCACTGTCCGGTTTGCTCGGGTTGTGATTGCAACTGTTTGTCTGTCTGTGAATTTTGTCTCTGTATCTGTTGTATCTCTCAGTGTTTGTGTGTGTGTGTGTGTGTATGTCTGTGTTTGTATTTGTTCATGAAATTGAAAACGGCAGCTGTCGCGGCCACAAATTAAAAGATGGTTTCAAAATCAATAAGCAAGTCGAATGGCAAATTGGCTGATCGCCGGCCATTCAACTGCGGTTAGTTTCGGGCGACCAGCAAGACAAGCATGCGAAAAAAAAGACCAAAAAACGCCAAAAAAAAAAAACAAAAATGGTAAAGAAGAAGAACGGCAGAGGTGTCAGTAGAGAGGGGATGGGGTGGCATGTAACAGCAACAACAACCACACGTTGACAAAAAAGACGAAGAAAAACACAGCTGGCAAAACTAAATACCAAAATCCGTTAAATCTGTTAAGTCCCCGGGCCGCTCCAGGAAGGTGACCTAAGGACCTGCAACACGGCCACACTGTCACACAGCCGCACACAGAACGTAAAGAACAACACGACCAAGAAGACGTTACGTTTGCCTAACAAATTTTGTTGCTTTTTCTGCGATTATTGTTGTCGTGCGGCCATTTGTATCAAGGCGTTCCTCTGCTCTGCTCAGCTCTGCTCTGCTCTGTTTTGGAGGCAACAGGATATCCGCTCTTTATATATATATGTACACATATATATATATACATGTTTGTAAACAGTTTTGTTCTCTTACAGCAGCAAGCTTTTTTTTTATAAGTGTGTATCTGTGTGTGTGTGTGTTTTTATACTCGGTGCCCTATGGGAACCAAGAGTATATTGGGTTAGTGACAAGAGCAAATGTATGTAACACCCATAAGGAGGCGTGGCCGACCCCATAAAGTATATATATTCTGACTCAGGATCAACAGCCGAGTCGATTGGAGCATGTCCGTCTGTCCGTCTGTCCGTCTGTCCGTCTGTACGTCCGTATGAACACACAGATCTCGGAGACTATAAGAGATAGATACTTAATTTTTGCATAGTGTTTGTAGTGTTTGCAGGCAGATCAAGTTTATTTTGGATTTTTGCCACGCCCCCCTCCGCCTCCACAAATCGATGAAAACCATTTTGAACACACCACTTCACCCACACCCAGTCAAGCTACAGCACTGAATTTTGGTTGAAAGTTAGAATATGTTTATCTGGACGTTGTGTACAAATTTGGTACAGATCGGATAATAAACATGGAAGTTATATACATTTCAAATTCCAAAAGTTGAGAGGCGTACGCTTGCTTGCTGTTCTCACCCCAAACGACGGCAACATTTTTTCACACTTGTGAAGAGCGTGGCTCAGTGGTTAGAGGGTTGAACTCGCGTGCATGAGGTCCGCGGTTCAATTCCCGAGACGATTTTTTTTTTTAATTTTTTTTTTTAAATTTTTTGTTTTATATTAACTTAAAATTGGCGAGTGCGCAACACGAGCAAAATAAATATATAATATAACTTTGGGCACCGAGTATTATATAGTCGAGCACACTCGACTATAACTTTCTTACTTGTTTTTTTTTGTCGTTGGTGATAAGATGCGTCCAGTAAGTATGAGCTGGACCGATGGGTATGGGGATGGAGAGGGCAATGTTGCTACACTGACAACATACGGTGGCAAATTCAAATGGGAAATGAAAGAGATTTTTATCGTCTGACGACGAGGGCGACAATGACTACAATGTTAAGAAGCAGCAACAGAAGCTGGCCAACAAAAAAAACATAAAGTAGGCCAAACACGGAAATCCATTTTATCATCTTATTATATTTATAATTTTTGTTGCCATACACTGACAACATCAACAACAACATTGAATATCGCATGTTCCGTGGCCTGCCACAGTGTACCAGTATCCTGTCAAGCAATAAATGGCAACAACTAAAATACTTGCATTAAGTGCGTAAAGTGTCCCAGCAAGGCTTAAAATGTTCCGAAAATCTGTAGAGCTAAAGATTAGCTACTAAAGGCAGGCATATATATTAGGGTGGCTCGATTTAAAAATCGCTTAAGCACATATGATTTTACTCTAAAATGAATTCTGATGTCTCTCGTTTTAATGTGTAGGTGCGTGACAACAGTGCATAAATTTGGCTTCAGAAATTGTGTTATCTTGGCAATGGTGCATCCTCATTTTTGGCATAGAATGCGATTAAACTAGTTGCAAAAGTAAAATAGTTCATCTAAGGGAGTGAAATCTTCAAAAATTGGTACCAGGGGGTACCACTATATATAAAACTTTAGAGGTTCGACCCTCCCATGCTACATTTTTTCTCAAAAATACAATTATAAAATTTGATTAATTTACAATTAACAGTTGGTGAGATCAGTTGGCGATTTACAAGTACGAGGAGTATTTAAAAAGTAAGTTTCCCTGTGTTGGGGGAAAAATAAAAAACAAGTTTTAGGCAGTAAAAATAAATTTATTTTATTCTTTGACTCTTAAACTATTTTTCTACATAGTCGCCTTGGACTACAATACATTTTTGGTATCTGTGTGAAAGCTTAAGTAAACCTTCCTTAAAAAATTCCGTGCCCTGTTTTTTGATCCACGATTTGACGACTTGTTTTTAAATATTTAAAATTTTTTCAGGGTAACTCAGATGGTTCAATTTTAATTTGCTTCAAATGAAAATATTATAGAAAACATGTGAAAAAAAAATAAAAAATGAAAATATTTCTAAATCAACGCCTAGTATTTTTTTTTTATTTTATTTCAAGACAATTTTTTTTTCTCTTAATTTTTCCATTAACATTTCTTTTCTTGCATCGAGATTGTTGTTAGCGGAAATTAGTTTTGTTGTAGCTCTTCTTCTTCTTTTTCTTCTTCTGCTTCTTCTTCTTGTTATTGTTGTTCTTGTTCTTGGTGTTGTTGTTGTTGTTGTTCGTTGACGACCTACTTTTGGTATGGATGTCATTAAAATGTTGCCCCATTGTCATTTACCATAACCGAGACTATGGTATTCATATACATATACATATACATACACATAGCGACAGAAAGTGTGTGAAAACGAGAGCTTGAAAGAGAGAGAGAGAGAGGGAGGTAGAGAGAGAGAGCGAAAGCGAAAGCTTCCGGAAATAAGTAATTGTTATGATGTTACAGGTAATTTCCTTTGGGTACAGGATTAACGCGACAAGAGTGAGAAAGAAAGTATAAGGCACACGATTCTTTCTTTCTTTCATTCTTTATTTTTTTATTATTATTATTATTATTATTGTTGTTGTTTTTTTTCTCGTTGTTGTTTTTCTTGTTTTGCTTGTTTTCTCTTGTCGTGGCTGTTAAGTTTTTTATATGCTTATATTATGTGCTTATACTCATATATACTATGGTAACTTTAGAGTTTCTTACTCGCATCGCATCAAATCATTTTGTGCACATTTATGTATTTTATATATGCACATATAGCTATTTGTATAGTAATAGTTGTTAAAGTTTCATTTTTTCCTTGTCGATTTGCAAATAAAAAAAAAAATGAAAAATAAAAAAAAAATGTTTCCCCCATGCAATTGAATAAATTAAACAGTAGACTTGGCGAGAAAGCGTTTTTTATATTTTTATTTATTTCATTTAATTTTAATTTTTTTTTATTTATTTTTTTTTTTGTTAATTTTTGTTTGTTGTGCTCTATTAGCGACATATGTATATATTTGTATGTATGTTTTTTTTTTTAATTTTCTTATTTTTTTAAATTTACAATTTTATTGGGATTACATTTATTTTTCATTTTCTTTATATATATATATATATATTTTTTATATATATATTTTTAAATATTTGAACTATATATATATATATATATATAGTATATAGTTATTTACTATATAGTGTTTATGCTAAATTTTTATACAGATCATTTGATTATATTAAATTTCATTCATTCGATTTCCGCTTATATATTAAGTTCACAAAAAAAAAAAAAAAAATTCCAACAACATTTATCTTATAAATTTGCTATAGTTGTAATTTAATTTTAACTATTATTTAAATGCTATTTTAGTTCAGCTTACAATTTTAATTATTGTGTAGCGCTTGTGTCTATTACATTTTTATTTTTAAAATTTTTTTTTTACTATATTCTCTATATATATATATATATATATATATATTTTTTTTTAATATTATTATTTATTTTTTCTTATTTTTTTTTTTTTGCTAAATTTCGCCAACTTGATATGAGAATAAGTTATGCATGATTATTATAATATAATTTCATCTATATGAAACTTAATATTGAAACATTGAAGGCAACGTACATATGTATAAAACAAAAGACAGTGGGACAAATATAGAGACAAAATAAGAGTGAGCTATCAATATTTATAGTTGTCTATATAGAAAAGTCAGCAAATGTGAAATTATATTATAGCATGTTATCAATATCAAAATTAGACATGAAAAACTTGAAAATGAATTAAAATAAATTAGCAATGGTTTGAAATGATTTTCATTGGAAACATGAAAACATATTTATGCTGCAGTTGCAGTTTCAGTTGCAGCTGCTAATCGTTTTAATTGAAATATAAATACAATTTACATGTTTCTATGTGTTGTCTTTTTTTTTTTTTGTTTTTGTTTTTCTTTTGGAAATGTATTGCAACAAAATTATTTGCACTTATTAAACAAGTGATGCATAGCACCACATGCCACATACGCACCACCGTTACCATGCCACGCTCCCAAACAAATCCCATGACATTTCGTTTCATAATGAGGATTTATTTATACGTGAAATGAAAGCCAAATGAGCCACTGTCAGTTGCGTGGTACAGCTGCTGTATGCTCTCTCTCTCTGGCTTACACACTCATTCATGCCTTGTGTCCTGTGCAGCAAATATTTGATTTGACAATCAAGCGCAAATACAACAATTTGGCACATTCCGCGGAAAGTGTCAGTGTTCTCTCCCACTCATCTCTCTCTCTCTCTCTCTCTCTCTCTCTTGCACACATACGCCGCTGCCAATGACTCGTGTCAAACTCATGTCAGACACACGCGGCCTGACACTGACTGTGCCGCAGTAGCTGCACTAGTAGTAGCAGCAGAAGCAGCAACGGCAAAGTGTGAAACGAAAACACAGCGACAAGCGAAACGTGTTACAAAATGTTAATTTGCAAGCAGACGAAGCGACAACCGCCGAAATGCCAACCGAGACTGCAGCAACTGCAACGTTAACTTCGACTGCGACAGCGGCAGCGGCAGGTGGTTTAACCACAAAAGCAGAGCTTTGCACTGCACAGAGCAAATTAATGCAACAGCAACGATTGTAACTAATGTTCAAATGATGAAACAAATGTTACCCAGTAATTTATTTATCGATAAAACAGTTAATCGATTTACATATTGCTAACGATAACTACAATTTTCGATACACTGTAAATACAAATAGATTTTAAAATATATTTGCATTTATCGATAACATTGTTAATCGATTAACATATTGTTATCGATATATTAAACATAATTTTTAATAGACAAATTGTAGATACAAAGATAAATTAAAAAGATCGCTTCGATTATAATTATCGATAACAAAAAGAACATTAATCGATATTGTTATCGATAGATCGTTATGTTTATCATTATTTTTGATAGGCATACTGTAGATACAAATAGAAAGTATGAAGATCGATTTGATTATAATTATCGATAACATCAATAATCGATAAATCGATACAGGGGTCGCAGAGTTTCGAATAGAGAGCAAAACTCTGCAATGTGAAATAGCAATTTGTTTCGATTTATGCATCAAATTGCATTATATACTGCAATTAACAACAACAGCAGCAGCAACAGCAGCAGCAGCAGCAGCAACAGCAGCAACAGCAACATCAGTAGCACCAACAACAACAACAACAACAACAACAATAACAACAGCAATTGCAATTGCAACCTGTGAGGTTGTCTATTTGCAGCCACAACAGGAGCAACATTTGCAATCAGTCGTTGGCCATTGTACGACAACAACAACAACAACAACAACAACAACAACAACAACAACAACAACAAAAACAGCAGCAACAGCAGCGACAACAAGCGTAGCAGCAGCAGCAGCAACAGCAACATTGACGACCGCTGCCACCAACCGAGTAGTAACCAAATGACCAATGAGCCTGCCACAACTCACACTCACACATAAGCAGCATACAGCGATAGAAAGGGATAGAAAATAGGCAAAGGAGAGGCAAGGGAGACGCACACACACACACACATCCAGACATCATGACTTATTCTGCATGCTGTCAGTGGGGAGCTTGCCGCATGTTATTCTTGCTGCTGATATTGTTGTTGCTGTTGCTGTTGCTGCCGTTGCTGTTGCTGTTGCTGTTGCTGGTCAATGTTGATGCTGATAAGTAGCAAAACATGAGGTCGCCTGTAATTATGCGAGTGTTGCAAGTTAATTGCAATTGTGTGCAACTGACGGTAGCGAGATTAATTAAATTCATCCATGCACACGCATACACACGCATACACGTGCAACACACACACATACACAGAGACACACACACACACACAGAAACACATAGACAGAAAGAGACAGACATGCAGGCAGACAGTCAGGCAGTCAGGCAAGTGAAGTGAGTGCAACAGAAGGACACGCAGGACACACAGGACACTGAGGACACACAGACACTATCACTCACTGCCATGCGAGTCAATCTGTTTATTTGTTTATGCAGCGACACACAGACGCACACACGCATATATATATATATATACATATATACAGGGACAGCGCGAGTAAGCAACAGCAACAGAAGCAGCAGCAGCGGCAGGACATTGCAGAAGTTTACTAATTTCATGCATGTTGATGTTTTTGTAGCACACACCTATGTATTTGCCGCAGCTATGCCACACCCACACACACACACACACACACACAACACACAGCATGCCTTTCCACATTCGGCTAACCAGCAACTGCTGCTGCTTGACCCTGTCACTGGCTTTGTTGTTGTTGCAACACTCACACACACACACACACGCATCGCGGCATTTGTATTAGTTAAGTGATTTATTGTCGCAAAATTGTCATTATTAAAAATTAATGATGTCATAATTAAGTGTGTGTGTGTCTGTCTATGTGTGTGTATGTCTGCCTGTTGTCTGTGCGTGTGTTTTGGTGCGTTTTTATTGTAATATGATTTACAAGCTCACCATATCATTCCTTTTGTTCATTCATTCGTTCACGCATTCATTTTATTCACACATACATACATTCATTCACTCATTCATTCATTCATTCACTCAGTTAGTCAGTCAACCATTTAGTTGTTCGCCCTTTTTGTTTTTTTTTTTTTGATAGCCGCTACATGCCACACCTCATAAACATTTTGACATTTTGAACTAGAAAATTTATGAACTGCAGTGAAAATATGTTCAATTTCATTTTAATTGAATTGAAATTGCATTGAATTTGCAAACGCATTGAAATCAATTCACATTTATGTACTATACATCATTTAATTTATGCTTTCATTAGCCATTGTCTGTGCTTCTTCTTCACACAAGCACAGTAACATAACAATAAAATCTTGAACGTACACTCATCCTTAGGATTAGGGTTTCAGTTTTAAAGAGACGAAATTACTTTAAAAATTCAAACAGTCACATGAAAAAAAAAATGGTCACCCTAGATAAATGTACGCCTATTGGAGATATATGCTATGAAAGTTTATAATGTGGTGGTCCGAAGTGGTTTAAAATCAAGTTAAATATATAAACTTCAAGTGGAAGAAGAATTGATATACCCCGCTTCATCAATTATTTCAATAAGTACTTTCAATGCAGTATTTAATATCATCATAAATCAGAAAATCGACGTAAACATTAGCTTTAAGCGTGTAAAGCTTATTGCAAATCTAGCTGGTTTTACTGCATTCTATCATAAACAATTTACATAAACAATAAATTTAATGTTAAAAACTGTAAAAAAAAAACATTTGAATAATTTTAAATTTATACCTTTCCCATGGGTACGAACATACAGTGCAGAGGTTTGTAACACTTAGTATAAAGCGCAGACAATAGCCATAAGGTGTATGCACTTGATGGGAATGACAAAATCAAATTGGATGAAAATAGTATAGAGAAAGTATCGGTCCGAAATTGGATATTTGCATAAATAACTTTGCCATTAGTGCAGCTGTACGGTTCAAACCTTCAAGACTGAAGACTAGTAATCAATCATAACTCTACGTTAAATTTTGTGCAAATCTGGCAGCTTTATCCTATAGCTGTCATACGAAGGATCGCTCCAAAATTGAATTTTTGTATGAAAAACGATGTTATTCGTAAAGCTATTTAGTTGTAGCTTACAGAACGTAGCTTTAGCAATAACTAGCATATGTCTGCCATGTTTCATTCAAATCGATCAATAATACCATATAGTCGCCATAGAAACAATCGCTCAAAAATGAAGTTTTCATATGAACAAATTATTTTTTTTTTTGTATGTATGTGGCAAGAGTATAAAATCTTTAGGGTGCCAAAAGTAATTTTTGTTTACTAGTTTTTATCTATGTATCTACACAATAAATTATATTTTAGATAATAAATTGTTACTAACTAAACTTAGTATCAATTGCCAAGGCGGAAATGATGTTGTTGGAAATATAAAGTAGAAATCAACAAAATTGGACTAGTAACAAATTGAAACATAGATGACTAAGTAAACCTAATAGTACAGCACAGTCTAAATAAATAAATTGACTATTGACTAATTGTAATGTACAGGAAAATAAAAAAAAAGAAGACTTATGCAATATGTAAAGAAACATGTCAAAATAAATATCTAAAATATTTGAATAACATATATAAAGTATATATAAATCATTTGCAATGTATTTCACCTGTCAATTAGATTGATCGAAATATGTGGAAATATATATCGAAATGTCTCACTGATTTAATGGCTTTTCAAAATACACTTGCTTTGGTTACAGAAAGGCCAAAAAAGTGGCACAAGAATTGGCAACAATTGTTTGTTGTTTATTATAAATGTGTAATAAATGTGCAGAAATTTGTCCATTTTGTCAACATTGTTGAATTTGGCCTCCTCATCGGGTGTCATTTCTTGATCGATGGGCAACTTTTATCTTGTCGCCAGCGCCAACGCCAACGCCACGTCATTTCACATATCGTGATAACGTCGTCTGGATATTAAAAATATTTACAGTAATAAATTTAAAGAAAAAAATTACATACATTTACATATACATAGAAACATATATGTTGAAATCGAAAAAGAATGAATGAAATAGCTCGTAGCCAAAGCATACCATAAATACAACAAAGTAAATGTGTAAATCTATGAACTTAGCGACTAGAAGATACTTTATAAATAAAATATAACAAATTTAAATACTAAATATTTATAAATAAAACAAGAATCCAAAGTTATTTCATATCCTCGCAGTTTTAGAAAAAATATTTTCAAAATAAATTATAAATATAATAAAAAACAATAAAAAAGAAAATAATAAAATTTTAAACCCAATAAAAAATAATAAATAAATAATTTAAAGGAAAAGATAAAAAACATTTTCAAGCTAAATATATTAATTAATCATACCGAAATCGAGGTAATGTTCGACGGGCTCAAATAAATAGGGAACTTTAATGAAATCACTTAAGTTTTAGCCAAATAGTCCAACAAAAAGAAAAAAAAAAGATTTCCTTTTTTTTTTTTATTTTTATTTCCACCTAAATTTATTTACCAAATTTAAACTTTTTTTTAGAAAATATTTTAGGTAAATAATTAAATATAAATAAATATTAAAATTAATTTAATTAATTTTGTTTATTTTTAATAATTATTTAATAAATATTTTTATAGTTTTTATTTATTTTTAATTTTAATAATTATTTAATAAATATTTTTATAGAAAAAAAAAAAAACAATTTGAATTTCCGCTACGACTGACGATCATGTCAGACCAGAGAAATAGTAAAAATCAATAGATTTTCTACTAGGCGAATAGATATCAGCAGCTAGCTGTAGCACTTATTGATAAGCGTAACAAAAATAACTGACAATGGATAAATGCAATTTTTAAATTCCAAATTGTATAGCATACTTTTAGGCTGTGATCTTCATAAATATATTTGAAAGAATGAATCATTAGTTTGCAAGCAAATGCTGCTTGCTGTTCATTTCTGTTCGACTGATATTTATTTATACATTATTTATTTATACATTTTTGTATAATTAAATAAATAAATAACAATAATAAAATATATAAAAATAATAATAAAAAGCAAGGTAATTTTCATACAAAAACTCAATTTTCGGCAGATTATTCCTATGACAGATATATGATATAGTGGTCCGAGATCTCTCCTGCTCCAACTTATATACAACTTATGATAACCAAGTTTCATTGAGACAGCTTAAGAACTGTTAAAAATAAACAATAAAAATAAAATCTTAATAAATGAATAAAATGCAAAAAAAAATAAAATCCAATAAAAATTTAAAAATTAGTTTTATAAATTTATTATATTTGCTATATTATATATTTCTTTCACGTAGAATTATTTTTTCTACAAATCAAAAATATTAAAAATTTTTTAAAGATTAAATTCTTCTCGATTCACAACTATCGAGAAAAATATTGAATTATAATTTATTTAATGCTTTTGTTTATGGAATTGCAAAAAATATGACTTTAAAATGTGTCAAGAGAAAATTTCAGTTTCACAAATAAAAAAATTTATATATATACGTAGAAAAAATTACAAAAAAAAAAAAAAAAAAAACAAATGAAAAGTCATGCAAAGCATATTTTCTCTGTATAAAATGTCAAGCCTAGCAACGGTATCCTCTGCCCCTGCCTCTGTGCCTGCCGCTGCCATTGCCACTGCCACTGGTATTGCAACTGCCTGTGTCTATCTCTGTTTCTGCCTCTTGCTGTGCTGCAGCTCTGGTTGAATAAAATGGTCAGTCATGTGGTATGTGGTGTGTCCAGACTTTGCGGCTATAGTCACACTACACTAACAGGGGGTTGCCAATGCTCGTACCCTACTGTATCATACGTCAGGTTAGCCCATTCCATTGTTCAGAGATCCCAGTGGTCTGTGTCTCACTTTCTTGCTCTCTGTCCGACTGTCGTTCTGTCAGACCTACAGCTTCAATTTCGTGCAAAGCTTACCACAAATCAGTAGCCAACGCCATCGCCATTGCCATCGCCATCACTATTGCCTTTCACATTGGTTAAAGCTCTTCCTTGCGGCATTTGATTGATTGGAAATCAGCCAAAACTGGTTACACAATTGAGTTGACTGCATTCTGTCCGTCTGCCTGTCAGTTCGTCCGCCGTCCGTCCATCAGTGCAGTGGATAATGATATATACGTTGAAGTTAATCATTAAATATGCAATACAGCTGAAAACTTTATATTGTTTTCTTGATACTCAGTTACAATGACAATTCTATTTAACACTGATGAGTTTTAATTTTAAAATGTTTGGAATTGAAAACTTTGATATAACATAAAAGACTTGCGCTATCAGTTGAAAGAAGTGAATCATTTATGTTATTCATATCATTCGAGTTATTCGAATCATTTGTATCTTTAGAATTGAAGACATACAATTTTATTCATGCTTAGCTCAATTATCATTCAAAATGTTGTCAATATTTTCAGTTTTTCTGCATAAAATTCAAATGCAAATTTGTAAAAAAAAAAAAAATCTATGGGATACCCGGTATCCATGTGCAGCATATTTAATGTTGCCTAATTTATTTGTGATACGAGCTTGACCAATTTTCACAGATGATCTACATTAGTACAAAATCTAACTTTTTTATCCGATTTTTTGAGGTTTTGTGAAATCCAAAATTTATTTTATCTGTCTGCAAGTTATATAATCAATTTATTACAAATTTAATGTCTCCAGCACGTATAGTGTCTGAGATCCAAGGCTTGAAATATATAAACATTTGATCATCCGAACAAACGAACAATCTCCAATCGACTCTGCTCCTGATGCTAAGCAAAAATATACAAATATGTTTTATGAAATTGATCACGTTTCTATAGACAACAAAACCCTAGAGGTACCGGGTATAACGGTAAAGCAATTTACGCGATAGGCGCATAAATATATTTACTGTATATATAAAATTCATAAGAATTGCAGTAGAAATTGAAGTCATAATTTTTATATGAAAAATCTCGCGTTGCATTAAAATTTGCACAATTTAACAAAAAATAAAAAAAAAGAAAACGTTAGCGAAAAACAAATATGAATATAACATATAAAATAACAACAACTACAAGTAAATGTAAAAAAAAAAAAAATATATACAGGAAAAAAAAACATAAAACAAAATAAATAAAAAAAAAATATTTCAGTTTTGCTTAAATAATGCAAATATTTATACAAATTATTATGTGATTTGGTGAGCACAGGCAAGCTTCTATCGTGCCACATGCCGCCAACCATACCCACTGCCACCCCCAGCCCCCCCTGCTGCTGCTTCTCTCGGTCTGCCAGCACGCGTTTGGCGAAAAAAAAAGCAAATATTTTTGTTGTTTTGGGTTTGAGTTTGGGTGTTTTTTTTTGGGGGGGGGGGGGAGAGGGGAGAAAATATATTTTGCATAGCAGGCAATGTTTTCTATACAAGCTGAAAATGGTTGTTAGCTGTAATGCTGTGTATTTGAAGGTAGGTAGGTTGGTACAGAACGGTTAGGGATATTGGTATGGCATTGTGGGGCGTATACGCAATAATTTCCCTTTTGGTCATAAAAGTTTATATTTCAGACTACACTATTTAAACGTGATTTTAAATAACCGCAACAGATTTTGTGGTTTCATGTTGCATTTTATGTTCGATAAGCGGGAATGTCAGGATGCAAAGGAACAAGAGGCCGCAGCGCTGACAACGACAGTATCAAAGCGTAATGATAACGGGCTGAGTTATAACGAGGGGTATGGGGGGGAGGGAGTGACAGAGAGTTTGAGTTGTATGGGAATTATACTTGTTGTTGTTGTTGTTGTTGCTGTTGCTGTTGCTGTGGTAAAAAGCATTTAAAATGCACGAATTGCATGTGTCTGTGGCATTTGCCAGCGGCAAGTGTGCAGAGAATTCAATTGTATTACATTACAATTTACAGCGAACAATTTTACCCCAAAAAAAAAAAAAAAATGTTTATATAAAGACTAAAACACGCAGCAATGCTCCATTTATTACTTTATATGTATGAAAATCAATTTATACCTCAAAGTCAAATTGATTAATACAAAATTTTCTAGTGTGAACAAAATTATAACGAAGAAATATTTAGTATGAAAAAAATTTAAATGAGTTTTGCAAAATGTTCAGATAGCAAAAATAAAAAAAAAAAAAAATCCAAAGAATTGTTATCAATGTCTTCAATTTTAGTTGCTATTCAATGGAAATTATATTATGCAGCATTTGTTCTTGTATATCGTTATCGATAAACATTCCATTATACAAATGCCGATATGTATATATGGTAGTATATATATATACATGTAATATTGTATCTATATAATATTATAGTATATATATATATATATATATATATATATAGTACATGTATATATAAGTAGTATATAGCACGGGTGGGTCTTGCATAATGCGTTTATAGTTAAGTAACATTGACTAGTTGACATTTGTATAACTTGTTTTTGATACCCTTGCAGCAGATATATCCGTTATATATATATTCTTGATTAGCAGCAACAACAGATTTAAAATCTGCAGCTCCATCTGTCCAGAAGTCTAGCTTGAATGTTATTTCTTATGACCAAAAGCTGTGTATAAGTCGGAACCGATCGGATCGTGCCACTATAATATCATAGCAATATTAAGATACATTGCTGGACAATGGAATTTTTATACGAAAAACTTTAAGCTATAGCTCTGAAACTTACAGAATTTGAGTTTAAGGACAGCTTATATTTCTCTGTCAAATTCAATGCAAATCGGACTACGATATTTATAGGAAAGATCAATTAAAAATTGAGCCTGCAGGGGTATGAAAACTTTGGCATGCCAAAATTAACTTTGATTTTCTTCTTTTAAGTTTCTCTCAACAATCGATATTTATCGATATTCTTTTATATATATATGAATGTATATATCTCATACATATATTAAATACTACAGCTAAGTTTTTTTTTTTCAACTTAAACTTTCAACTGTATGTTTGCTGTTGTTGTTTTTGTTGTTGTTGCAACAATCTTAGTGTGTTGTTCGTTCTTTATATTTTCATTCATCATTCATATTTTACATAATACATAGAAACACACTCACACATACCTACAGTGACAAGTAATTTGTTTATTATTATTACTAATTTTCTTTATCTTATCTTATATATTACGCATACGCCATGTTATTTATATATATATATATATCTATATTTTTTTTTTTTTTTTTTCTTTTTAGAGCTAACAACAACACTTACGCAAGCATTTTCTTTGGCTTGGTTTGAAAAAAAAAACATGCACACACACACACACATACTCTGCTATATTCATATATATATATGTATATTCACATTAAATGCTACTTGATTAGCATAGGATTTCCATATCATATATCTGAAGTATATCATATTTTATATCATATATATCGTAGGTATACTATATATATATATATATTTGCTATATATTTGTAGTATATTATATAATTGCCATTTCGCCAAAGTTTTTGCGTTGCATTTCTATCATTTCTCCCATTCATTGCATTTATGATTTTTAATTTTTTTTTTTTTAATTCCTGTGACGATCATCTTCTATATAACTGTCTATATGTTTAGTGGAAGCTCCTGTTGCACGCCACACACGTTCATATCTCACGTTTCACGTATCGTACTGCACGTTATGGCATTGACGTCTAGTTTTGTTTCCAACTGGTCGCTAAATATCACAATAGAAAAGAGAATATCCAAAAAAATAAAATAAAGTAAACTAAGTTATCGATCTATCGATAGTATATTTTAACTATCGAAATAAGAATTTAAGAATTTCCTCTTGCATTTACCTTTATAGTAGACCTCGCGGTACATGGTGGGGCAGGCGGCTTTGCCGTTTGTCTTTGTTGTCTTAAAGTCAATATTTGTGCGTATCGGTCGATGCAACAGCGGCTGTGGCGGCCGATAGTTATTGCCCAAGGGTGCCTTTGGATGATCGGGGCTGCCTTGCATTAAACGTCGTAGTGCATGCAACTGTAATTTAAAAATAATTTCAATAATACAAAACAATTAATTAAATCATTAATTAATCAATTGATTCTCAATGACAAACATAACAGTGCTTAAAGTAAAGAAGAAAAAATATATATACGAGTATTAGAGAGATTGCTCAACTATAAACTACCCGGTATTCAAATAAAAAGCTGTAGCTCTTATAGTCGCTAAGATCCAAGCATTCTATCGGACAGAGAAGCGGATATGTTTCAATGGATTTGACTATTTATACTCAGCAATACATATATATAGCTTATATGATGTACCGCGCCTTCTCACGGGCGTTAAATATATTTCCTGGTGTCACAAATATAATATATCCTCATGGGCATCCTATGGCTACCGGGTAAAATAAAAACATAACATTTGTCAATACGTAAATCTAATAAATTGAAAATAACATAAAATCACTTTACTCCACCGAGAGGTGTGAGTGAAATACATATATAACAGAGCAACAACAACAATAACAATAACAGCATCAGCAACAGCAACAGCTACAAAAACGACAAGTTCACTGTGAACGGCGAGTCAATAACACTTAATCTACACAATCTGTTTATCAATTGACTTCCGTCAAAAGCGATTTCAATGACGTGACGGGCAAAGGATGACCATCCCCTAACCCCTACCGGTCCTGCTCCTACCAGCCTTACCCTTAGCCTCACTACTACTCCTACTCATATTGCGGGCATGCGACAGGCTCGTTCTGTTGATGTCCGCTCAAGTGGAAATTAAGTTATGTGGGAGCCAAACCAGCTGAAAGCGTGCCATGCCAAGGGAATTGTCTGGAAAAGTGCAAAGTGTCGCCCAAAAGTAGACTCCTACGTTGAGTAGCCACTTAAGTCAGCCTTCAGGCTACAGGCATCTTTCACTTCCGACACTTTTCTCTAGCTTCTCCAGCCCAAAATTATGCATACTCTATGGAATGTTGAAAAATTGTTAGTCGATTCTTCTCCTCTTCTTCTTCTTCTTCTTCATCATCATCATTGCTGAGAGTTAATTAAAATCACAAGTCAAAACTGTGAGCTTATTTTTGCATAGAGCAAATTGAGGAAACATTATGCCTGTCAATGCATTTGTATGATAATTTCACTATGTGTGTGTGTGTGTATAGGATTTTTTTTTTGTATTTTTCAGAACAAACTTTGTTTGAAAGAAATATTACGATAAGTCAATCAACAAATTCACAAAAAAAAAAAAAAATTTCCCCACTCATCCAGTTGCAAAATGAGGGATGAAAGAAACACAAAAAAAAAAAATTTAATTTTTATCCGATTCAATTTCAATTCATTGGAAAACATTTACATTAAACATTAATTCGACACGTGTTTCCTCCCGCCGGAACTTGGCAAAACTCATCCAATTGACTGGACAAATTGTTGGAAAACTTTTCTATGAAAACTTTTTTATTTCATTTTCCTCAATGGATTTTAAAAAAAATCATTTGAATATGATTGACTGACGACTTATATTTGTCGTTCGCTAGAAATTAAGTATTTATATCGATATATATATCGAGTATGTAAACAATAGCAAGTCGAATTATTACTCAACTTCTGCAGAAGTCCGTTCAAAAATTGAATTTACTTATCGAAAGTTATAAATAAAGATTTTATATCGATATATATATATATATATATATATATATATATATATATATATATCGATAACATACATAATAACATATCAAATTGATTGTTCAATCGCTGAAAATTTCAATTTAAAAATTACATTTACTTAACATAAATATCGCTTATCGATAATTATACCGATTTTATCGAATGTGAAGTGTATATTCGATGTTCATACAATTAATTTCGTAATTTCTTTCACTTGCTCTGCTGGAAGGGCAAGCGGATACTGTTAATGGGTTAATTGCAATTTCAGCACAATCTACGTAGCTATTGCTATCTCTTTCACTCTGCTCGTTCGTCTCTGTCTCTGTCTTTTGCGCTACATTTCACTCATTTGCCGCTTGCCGGTGTTACTTTAATTTACTAAATTATATTTTCCCGGTAACATGGAGTCAGACACAAAGTTGAAGTCAGTAGACGGCGACGGAGACGTAGACGCAGAGTCAGAGTTGGAGTTGGAGTTGTAGTCGAAGTCCCGTAGACGGGACCATTGCCATTGCCATGGAACAGTAAATTACATTGGCGTTGCACTGGCTACGTTATGCTACGAATCCCAAACCCAAAACCCAAACCCCAAAAATAAAAAAACAAAACAAAAAAAAAAACCAAAAGAAAAAAAAAAAAAAAGACAGAATCCCGAGCTCATCCTTACAGCTCAGCTGTGTCGTTTGGGAGCTACCGGACCGCCGCCACAAGTTGTAACCATGTGCTCATGGGTGCTATTGCGCTTGTTGAAGTTTTTATGAGTCTGACTCGACAGTGTTTCTCGCCTGTCTCTTGCTATCTTCTGTTACTACTGCTGCTACTGCTGCTGCTGCTGCTACGGCTGAAGCTGCCACTGCTTGTTGATGCAGCCATGTGCATGTATGCGGGCACAGCACAGCACAGCACAGCATAGCATAGCATAGCATAGTACGCCCAATGCCTTTTGCCTTTTTGTTATGTTCCTTGTGTCTTTTGCCTTTTGCCTAGCTGCTGTCTACTGTCTACTGTCTATCGTCTACTGCTTGGCTGCCCACTTTTTGCCTCATACTATTTTCATTGTTTACACGTACGCCTTCGGCTTGATTCAACTATTCCCCGCATCTCTCTTTCTCTCTCTCTCTCTCTCTCTCTCTATCTCACTCATACATACACACATACTCTCTGTGCTATCAGCGTTCAACTTCAGCAGCCAATCCCTTTTTTCCGTGATGTCCGTTGCATGTTGGCGTCTTTATTACGGCGCTGCACTTAATAAACATTTGTATTACATTTTGTGTTCCGCTTCGTTTCGTTCCGTTACGTTACGTTACGTTACGTTACGTTTCATATACAGCTATCGTTTGTCTGTGCATGTGTGTTTGTGTTTGTGTGTGTGTGTGTATGTGTAATATTCATCGCTTTCAGCTAATGTTATTGTTGTTCTTATTGTTTTTTATTAGTGCAATAAAACTTAAATTAAAAATTAATTGATATTAATTTCACAACAGATAACAAAAATAGAAACTTAGCACAGCTAAAAACTATCGATAACCATTTACATAAATTTCATAAAATATATGTGAGCCAATATGTCGATAAATATATATATATATATATATATGTATATAGGCATATCGATATCTTTCAATACATTTTATAATTTGTACATCTATATAATATTGATGAATTAATCGATATAAATCATGATATCGATATCGATTAAAAATCGATATTTATCGATTAATATTTGTTATACACATTTCAGATTATGTATAAACAATATAGATCAATAAATCTATATACATCAGTACTTGTGTATATTTAAAGTGTCTATCGATAATATATCGATATATATTGAAATATAAATTTATGTACATTTCATAACATGTATATCAAAATATTAGTCAATTCATTGATATAGCAAAACATATGTGCATATATTGAAATTTATCGATATGTATATCGATAACTATACCTGTCTTACCTGTTGCTTTGTTATATAGATTGGCTTATTGAGCACAACCCAAGTGACAGTCTCATGACAAGCTGGAGCTGTAGTCGAGCCATCATATGTCATATAATGATCGGTATCGGGCAGTAAACCACGTATCGATAGACGTTTAACAAATGCCTCATCGCCACCATAACGTATGCGTTCCAATTGATCGGTGAGCATGCGTAGCTCTGGATTTGATAGATCACCCAACTATAATATACAAAAAAAAAAAAAAAACAAGAATTTAATACTTTATATACTGCAGATAATCGAATTTTATTACTGGATAAATGTAGGCTTACCTGCAGCAAAATAGAGACACCAACAATGCCCTGTGCACGATTCAGTGCATCCGAAAAGTTTGTGTAAAGTTGTGAATTATAGCCAAAGATTTGTATCTGAAAGTGCAAAAAAAAAGAAACAAAAATAGAAAAATCGTAGAGGGAAATTTAAGCAAGTAAAGATTTGTACAAGAATATATATTATATATCTATGGAATATAATTGCAGCAAATGTATCTGCAAGTGCTGCATATACAATTTGTTATTGTGACCAACTTTATTGTTGCTCAATTTAAGCCAAAAGGTATACAAAAGCGTCGACATCAACGTGTTTCTCTTGTTTGCACAGCAGCCAAAACTGGCTATCCGTTGGCTTCAGCTACAAATATATACCTATATATATATATGTATGTATATATATCTCCATATAGCTTTAACTACGACTGCAGTTATGGCTCGAATAGTGTCTGCTTGTCTGTTGTCTCCTTGTCTGTTGTCTCCTTGTCTGCTGTCTATTGTCTGTTGTCTGCCGTCTGTGCTGGTCATAGCGAAAGCTTTCGCTTGCCTTGTTTCGCATAAATTGCCACAAAATAATCCCAACTATCAACAAAATGCAGACAAATACAAGTGCCATACATGCCTGCTAAGCTACACACACACACACAGACACACACACAGGCACACATATAATAATACGCACACCAAAAAAAATATATATATATATGTATATATATAAACAAACATTCAACAATAACAATAACAAAGAAGCAGCAGACGAAGTGAGATCAAGCGCCATAACAAAAATTATTATTCTTTTGGCCAACATTGCAGGAAGAGCAGGCAGGAACAACATGGACACCATGAACACCCGTGAAAACTCTGGACACTGTGGATATAGCAGATACTGTGGACATAGTGGACAACACTGTGGATATAGTGCTGAGTGCCAGAGTGCAGAGTTGTTCCCTTGGCACAACACAACTGATCGAAAGGGCGTCTCACACATACACACACACACACACAGACACAGCACACATAGACAACAATAAATATGCATTTGCACTTTTGTTTTACGTCGACAAGAAACGCCTACAACGCGCCACAAAGACCAAAAAAAAAGCACAAACCAAAAGCACAACACAACAACAACAACAAAAAAAAAAGGATAAACAGACAGTGCTAAGCGAGATGCGATTGAAAACTAATTGGAATTATAAATATGAGTGTAAAACTGTAGTGGCAAAAGAGGGAAAATTGCATAACTTCAACATTTATCCTGCGATCTGCATTAAATTTTCACAGCTCTTTCACAATAATTCAGCAGCAATATTAGTTAGTAACTTCAAAGTAGAGCTTATGCTGCGCTGTTTTATGATTTTCATGTTCGATTCCTGTAGGATGCGGGGGCGTAATTAATACTTCAAAAAAGAAAATAGTTCTGCGGGCAAACTAATATACAATTTTGGAGTTTCTATTTTCGCTACATCGAACGAAAAATGAATATTATACATTGGATATGACTATAGATCCTGAGCATATACTATATACTTTATTTGGTTTGCCAAATAAATTAGAAATAAATTATTATTTATAAATTTATATAAATTTCCAGCAGACAGTAAGTCGTTATACCATTATATCCACCCTGTGGGTGCTGATAAACTTCAAATTACAAAATTTCTCCTACAAAAGTTTAGAATTTCTGCATTTTTCTTTTGCATTTTCTGCTATATAGTTCATGAACTTTAATGACTGCCCTCGCTATATTTAAGCTTACACGTGTAGACGGATTTTGGAGGGATTTTGCTGTGAATTCGTGTGTGTGTGTGTGTGAGTGAACAAATATGAATGTATGTATGTGAATGTGTGAATGCATTCACTGGATGACCAGAGGCAGAAGGCACAACGGAAATTCTGCAGACAATAGTGAAAATAATAACAATAGTAATAATAATAATAATAATAGGAATAATAATTATTGTAATAATAAAGAGAAAGAGACAGAGAGCGATAGAGGGAGAGAGAGAAATAAAGTAAAGAGTGAAAATGTTATAATCAAAGGCAGCAAAGTGCAAAGCTAAAAGCAGCTGTGTATGTGAGTATGTATGTGTGTGTGTGTGTAAGTGTTAAAGTAGGCGTGGCAGCAGTGTGTCATGCTGCAGCAGCTCGTTGTCGTTGCTTTTGGGAACTCCATTTGCCACATTGCTAAAGCGCTTCAAGTAAATTTTAAAAATTCACATAAAATGTGAGCAAAATACACACACACACACACAAAGCGACAGAGAGCGAGAGAGAGAGAGAGAAAGAGAGAGAGAGAGAGGGAAGAGTGGGAGAGAGAGAAAGGAAACAAAATGGCAAACCGTAATAGAAAAATGCATTTAAATATTAAAACTACATGCTACAATTTTAATATGTATGTGCTGCCTGCATATATGTATGCGTATATGTGTGTGTTAGTGTTAGTCTCTGTGTGTGTATGTGTGTGTGTGTGTGTGGCCAGTAAGGAAAATGGAAATTAAATTAAATGAAATTAAATTGAATTAAAATTTCTAAAGTTGTCGAGTGTCGAGTGTGTTGAGCAGCCAACCAACCAACCAACCAACCAACCAGCTAGGCAACCAGGCAGCCCTCCACAAAGAAAGAAGCGTATGCAAATAAAAGGAGTCCTGGCAAAAAAAAAATATATATATTTGTATAAAAAAAAAAGAACCGTAAATGCAAATGAAATTTTGACGAGCAAATTGCAACATAAATTTGTGTGAGTCTACAATTATATAATACTACTACAACTATATAGAATTGTCGACTTGATTCTCTCTCTCACTCTCTAATACTCACTTTCTCTTTGGCAATCTACAAAGTGTGCTGAGTGTGTTGCTATGTTGAGCTATGAAGTTGTCAGAGCTGAACACGCATTCATATGAATTATTTATCCAAATCACACACAATGAATACTATACACACCTACACACTCACACTCACACTCACACACACACACACACACATACACATACATAGAGCAAATATTTAGTAGCTGGAATTGAAAACATTTAAAGAACTAAATTTTGTAGATAAAGAAACTAAAGCAAAAGGCTTTGTTGTGAAAAGATTTTAAACCTTTTTATTACGCTCTTGTAATTTTTAAAAATTTTAAATTTTTACTTAATTTCATAAACTAAATAAATTTAAATAAATTTTGAAAAAAAAATTTTAAGTCAAAGCAATGATTACTTTGGAAGTAATGAATATTTACAAGAGCGATACAAAATTTTGCTTGTGCAGGATAACTGAGGAACAAATATACTTAGCGGGCTGAAATTTTAAATTAATTTGAAAAATAATAAAATCTAGTGTTTAATTCAAGGTTATCAAAGATATTTTGGATTTTTTACGAGCAAAATTTCTTGAAATAAAAATTTATATAGATTTAAAAAAAAAATTTATAAAAAATATTGGGGAACTCAAATGAAGATATCCTATATTTTAAAAATCTGTACAAATTTTTTTTTTCGGAAAAAAAACAATATTTTTTTTTTTTTGTAGTTTAAGAATTCCAAAATTGTTATATATACATCTATATATATATATTTTTATTTTATTTAACAATTTGTGAGAAATAACAAGTAAGAAAGTTATAGTCGAGTGTGCTCGACTATATAATACTCGGTGCCCAAAGTTATATTATATATTTATTTTGCTCGTGCTGCGCACTCGCCAATTTTAAAAAAAAATCGTCTCGGGAATCGAACCACGGTCCTCATGCACGCGAGTTCAACCCTCTAACCACTGAGCCACGCTCTTCACAAGTGTGAGAAACACTGAGTAAATGTTGCCGTCTTATGGGGTGAGAACAGCAAGCAAGCGTACGCCTCTCAACTTTTGAAATTTGAAATGTGTATAACTTCCATGTTTATTATCCGATCTGTACCAAATTTGTACACAACGTCGCATAGTATTTTTATACTCGGTGCCCTTTGGGAACCAAGAGTATATTGGGTTAGTGACAAGAGCAAATGTATGTAACACCCATAAGGAGGCGTGGCCCACCCCATAAAGTATATATATTCTGACTCAGGATCAACAGCCGAGTCGATTGGAGCATGTCCGTCTGTCCGTCTGTCCGTCTGTACGTCCGTATGAACACACAGATCTCGGAGACTATAAGAGATAGAGACTTAATTTTTTTTGCATAGTGTTTGTAGTGTTTGCAGGCAGATCAAGTTTATTTTGGATTTTTGCCACGCCCCCCTCCGCCTCCACAAATCGATGAAAACCATTTTGAACACACCACTTCACCCACACCCAGTCAAGCTACAGCACTGAATTTTGGTACAAAGTTAGAATATGTTTATCTGGACGTTGTGTACAAATTTGGTACAGATCGGATAATAAACATGGAAGTTATTCACATTTCAAATTTCAAAAGTTGAGAGGCGTACGCTTGCTTGCTGTTCTCACCCCATAAGACGGCAACATTTACTCAGTGTTTCTCACACTTGTGAAGAGCGTGGCTCAGTGGTTAGAGGGTTGAACTCGCGTGCATGAGGTCCGCGGTTCGATTCCCGAGACGATTTTTTTTTTTAATTTTTTTTTTTAAATTTTTTTTTTTATATTAACTTAAAATTGGCGAGTGCGCAGCACGAGCAAAATAAATATATAATATAACTTTGGGCACCGAGTATTATATAGTCGAGCACACTCGACTATAACTTTCTTACTTGTTTTTTTTTGTTTTAATATCTAACTAATTGCTTGAACTAAATAGATAGACAGCGAAACAAAAGGGACAGTGAGAGAGAGAGAGATAGCGAGAGTGAGACAGATATAGTATAATTAATATGTAATTGGCAGCTAGTTTAGAGTAACATTTAATGTATAGTGTATGTGATACTTTTGTCTATTCTTTCATTCTTTCATTGTGTCGAGTGTCTGCAATTGAATCATAAAAGAAGCCCATGGGGCAAGAACATTTTATATAGTATTTTTCCCATAGCTACAGGCCTACTACAGCTACACACACACACACACACACATAGAGAGACATATATATAGAGCCCTTTCATTTAGCTTCCATCTTGCTCTTTAATTCATTGTGTCCAACTCATGCTTATGGCACGCCTCCATGTCCAATGTGGCAATGTGTGCGTAAAAAATAATGCAATATTTACCACAAACTAAAATGTTATACTTCCGTTTCATTAAACAGCAAAACGTGCGGCAAAAGCAAATAAACACAGACAGTAGCAACAACAATAGTAGCAGCAAACAGCATCAGCAGCAATAGCAATAACAACAACAAGAAGTACTAGCAAATAGCCGGATAGAACAGAGGAGTCCCAGTCGGTACAAGCCGCACAGTGGCCAATTCTAATCCCAATCTCAATCCCACCTAACATTCTCTATACACCCCCATCCCCATCCCAAACCCCCGACCCCACCCACATTGAATGCGCGCCATACACTCTCTTTTCACTTTTCCATAGTCTCATTCTACATAGTCTCAATCCCATTGCTTCTCTCATTCTCATCTCTCTCTCTCTCTCAACCGTCTCATTCCCAGTTTAACAGTTTGTTTGCCTGTTTGTTTGTTTGTTTGTTTGTTTGTAGAGCAGGCCATACACAAAGCGAGCTCTTGCCATGTTTCTTGCCAACCACAACATACATACACACATACACACACACACACTCGAAAACACACACACAAATACAGACACAGACATAGAGGCAGGCGCAGTGAAAAGGCAACTTAATCAGATCAATTACACATGTTTTCACTGCATGGATTCCAGAGTCTAGGCTAAGTCTCTTTGCCCTGCCGCATTGAGTTGAACTTACAGGGGTTTGGAGAAGGGGTCTAAGAGAGATGGAGGCTCATATCGTTGGGTGGTCGGACTATCGTGTCCAAACTAAATCGTTCGAGTCAGCAAACTATGTATAAGCTTTGCTTTAGCTTGCCACATTTTCGACTCGTTGCTTGCCTCAATAAGGAAATTTAGTGCAAAAAAATAAACAAAAAAAAATACGAATACATTTTATATATAATAATCAATCATTATACTAACATTTTTTAATGATTTTCTTTTTTTAATGATTAATGTATTGTTAATACATTACTAATGCATTGCTAATGAATGGTTTTTTAGTATTAGACTCAAATGTACATTGATCATGAAAAATTGCAACAAAATACAAATAATTGACTGAATAATGCATTGTTAATGTATTGTTAATACATTATTAATGCATTGGTAAAAAATTAAAAATTTAATTTTACATTAAAATGTGAAACTTGAAATATGCAAAAATTACACTGAATAATGCATTATTAATGCATTGCTAATGAATTGTTAATACATTGTTAATGTATTATTAATGTATGAAGATTATAAAATTAAATAAAAATATTCAATGAACATGAGAAATATTTTTAAGACTGTAATAGTAATGAATTAATAATGCATTATTAATACATATGAAAAGTATAAATTGATACTATGACTACAAGAATAACTTAGGCAATATCTTATTTAATGCATTGTTAATGCATTAATTTTTAAATTTTTTTACTAATGCATCTGTATATTCAAAAAACTTATTATTATTTCTATATACTATAATTACTATAATTTTCTAGAATTTTAAATTAAAAATAAAAAAAAAATTAAATTAAAAAAATACTTTAATGATGCATTGTTAATGCATTGAAATGAGTAAAGTGTTTTATATGTTGATGAGCATCTCTACACTATTCTCTCTATCTATTTCCGTCGTAGTCGCCATCACTATCTCTGCCCCTGCATCTGCTCCAATATCTGTCTATGTATCTTTCTCTGTCTATGCCACTGTCTCTGTCTCTTTCTCTCTGTCAATCTGATAATATTAAAGCCTTTCAGCTAAACCGTTCCAAGTTTTGAAACAAGAGTTCGCGTCGATTTTAACCATGTCTGCATTAGCTGGTTAACTTGGCTTTCATGTTGCAAAATGCGTTGGACACGCTAATGCCCACAGTCAGTCAATGCTGTTGCCATCAGATAGATAGCTTTGGGGTTTGTCTGGACTCTAGCCAAAAACAACGGCCTCATGTCAACACTTTGCCACCCAAGCGATGAATCTATTGTTGTGACGTGTCTGTGTGTGTGTATGTGTGTGTATGTGTTGAGTGTGCACTCTCTCTCTCTCTCTCTCTCAATGTGTATATGTGTTTGTATAATAGGTTTGTCAGTCAGTTTTCTAGACAAATGAAGCAAATTAGCTTAACAACGCACAGAGGACATTGTCTAACACACTCACACACACTCACACACATACACTCACACTCTCATATATAGTGTGTGCAATGTTTTGTTCTAGACAGAAGCAAATGTCCGTTGTCCCTGTAGACACGAGCGACTATAACCTATACTATGCATGTCTGTCTCTCTGTGTGTGTGTTAGCTGATGTACTTGTGGCAATAGTAGTAGCACTTGCTGCTAATTATGCGTTGTACAAACAACAACAACAACAACTATACGCAGCAACAGCAGCAGCAGCATTAAGTGCCACATCTGCAGCAGAAGCATTGTAAGCACAAATTTTACAGATTTTGCTGCCGTTTTAAAACGCACTCAAACAAAAATCTGCAAATGAGCTATGAAATTAATCGTAACTATATCTTAATGTAATGCGACTAAAAATAAAATACACTTAGAGGCTTCAGAGAAAAGTCTTCCATTTATAATATCGTAAATTTTGACCAATTGTTCCTATGCTGACTATATGTTATAGTTGTACCATTAGCACTAAATTTAACAGACAGTTACTAGGCTATGATAAAATTAAGCCAGGTAAGTTTCACTTAAAAAACCAAAACAATTTTTCTTACGAAAATTCAATTTTTAACAGATCCTTCCTATGGCAGCTATATGATATAATGTTCTGATTTTAGCCAAATTTGACTGAGATGTATATGTCGTCATTAAATTCAAATCCTGTAAGTATCATCCAAATAAATTGATAAACAAAAACTTTTTTCATACTAAAAATCAATTATTAACTGATCCTTTCTATGACAGCTATATGAAATAGTGATCCGATTTTGACAAAATTTGGCTGAGAAGTGTAATTTGCCTCTAAACTTAGGTCATATACATTTTAGCCGTATAACTTCAGAAACAACAAGTTTCCGATATGAAATCTAAATTTCAAATTGATTCTACCTATGGCAACTCCAAGATACTGTAAAACGATTCGATCTGTTGACATTTGTATAAAGTTGCATTCAATAAGACGTAACTCTGTAAATTTCTATATAGCTTTAAAATTGAACGACTAGAGGCCAGAGATTTGGCATCCGATGTTGTTACTGATCAATCAGAATATATATGTATTGTAAGGTCAGCATCTTGTTTCTGTATATTGCTGGTAAAATTATATAATATCATAGCTCTATGTATGTCTGCTTAGTACTTAAAAGCAATACATACAATATATAATATATATAGAAAATACTTTACGGAATTTCATGGTATAAACATTGCCATAAATTGTGTCTTCACGTTTTTAACTTTTCGACTTTTCAAAGTCTTATCATCAGGCTATGAAATCTGTAACCTTTAACCAAATAAATGCTTTCAACATAGTTATATAGATAGATATACAGATATACAAATATATATATATATATATATATGTAATATTTCACTATTCACACAAAACCCCAAAAATTCAGCTCAAAGAACCAACAACAGCAACAAGAACAACAACAAACAGAAATGTTGGCAGCCTTTAATGTTTAGACAAGTTTAAATTTGACCCAAAAATCAATGCGAAAATTTAAAACACGATCTCATTAGCAGCAAATATTTGACGCTTGCCCTTACTAGTTAGTCTTTCTATCTCTCTCTCTCTATCTCTATCTCTCTCTCACTCGCAATGTGTCCATTACTGTCTCTGTTTCTATTGCTGTCTGCCTGTCTCACTGTGTGTGTGTTTCTGTGGCTTTGCGTAGTGGAATGAGTGTTGGCAGCGGGAGTTGAGGTTCGATTGAAGCGGCAAGAGAAGCGAAAGAGCGGCACATCATGGTGGGAAGAGGAAAGGGGTAGTTGACTGAAGTGGAGCGCACTGATACAGATACATTTGTATATTTAAGTACCTCATGGTTAGCGCGTAAATTAATGGTTAAGCCGTCGGTCACGTCGGTCGCTTTGGGTTGCCAACGTTGCCACGTTGCGAACGGATGAAACTGCAGAGATAGATGGATATAGAGAGAAATACGAAGAAAGAGACGCAGACGGAGACGGAGACGGAGATGACGATGGGAATGGCAATGTAGACCGCAGCGACAAAGTGAAAGGGATGCAAAACGTGTACGTGAAGTCCATTAGCCAGTGAAGGCAGGAAAATTGTTGGATTTGTAGTTTGGAGAAAGAGAAACAGAGGGACGGACGGCAAGGCATGACGCAACGAGTGTGTCAAGTGATTAAATTTCAGCCGCAAGACAAGTGCTAAATTACCACAAACGAACACAAATAAAACGAATCAAAGCACACCAACTACAACAACAACAACAACTAAAACAACAACAATAACAACAACCACAACTAGAACAACAACAATTTGATCAACAAACAATATGCCAAAAATATAAATAATTGTTAGCAGTCTTTGACTCCAACACAAAATGACTAACAAAGCGTAACCTATGCCACGCCCCATTTACCAGGCTGTTTACCTTAACGTGCAACATACAACGTACAACATACAACTAAATGCGAAGACATGTCTTTCTTTTCATTGCCAGGGGATTTTCCTTGGGATTAATTAAAATTGCCAATTACGGATAACAGTAGAATGGCTAACAATACACACTGCCACGCCCCCCTATTAAGTTTGGCCGATTGCTCATTTCTTTTACTCTCTCACTCTTCTCCATTTTCTACCTTACATCCCTTGGAACAATCGACACATGATTAATTTGTTTCAAATTGTAAGAAATAATTTTAAATGAATTTGTCGACAATTTTCATTCTCGAATTTGTTTTTTTTTTTTTGTTTTTTTTTTTTACATTTGATGTAAATCAAATTCATTTGAATTTTAATTAAGTTTACCTCACAGTGGCATGTGTTTGCATACCGTGCTGCGTAGTTATATGGGGTATATTAGTTGCGATATTGCCGGGTATCTTACAGTCGTATAAGTCAAAACTTTTACTACGTTTTATTTATAATTGCCGGGTATTTCACAGTCATATAAGCTTATTTTGAATGTTGTCTAGCTTTAACTGCTTATTGCCGGGTATCTCCAAGTCGTATAAGTTTGACTTCAAGTTTTGCTGGTTTCATTTAAATTTGCCTGATATTTTAGAGTCGTATAAGATTATTTCTAGCTTCACCTAATTACTGCCGGGTATCTCCGAGTCATATAAGTTTCACTTGAAGCTTTGTCAACTAAGTGCCGGATATCTTAGAGTCAAATAACTTTGGGAAATATATTTGATAACTTCAGTTACTTTTTACCGGGTATCTCAGAAACGTAGAAATAAAACCTAAACGATTTCCATCCTTAACTTTGAGCTGTATTTTTGTTAGCTTATTGTCGGGTATTTTAGAGTCGTAGAATTATAACATGAGCTATTTCTAGCTTTAACTTCTTATTACCGGGTATACTAGACTCATATAACTTTGAGTTGAAGAGTCATATAAAATTGACATGAACATTTTCTAGTCTTAACGTCATATTACCGGGTATATATGAAAAAGATGCCACATGGCAGCAACAGCAAATTAAATGAATGACAAAGGCAGCATAACTAATGGCAAGCAAAGCAATATAAAAATCTGAAGGAAATCTCTATAAATAAAGTTTTTCTAAGAGAGAAAGAGATCGAAAGTGTGAGAGAGAGAAAGAGTGAGAAAAAGTTATTGAAGTATTAATTAGAAATACAAAGACATGACGTAGCACTTGCAACACTTTGACTTGAAGCACTTTGTGTTTGTTTCACAGTGCTGCCATTAACTATATTAGTAACAATATTAACTATTGGCATTAACTAATTAGAGGCATAAGCTGCATATGCAGCCAGCTAGCCAGCCACAAATTGCCAACAGCTGCACATTATGGCCGCAAAAGTCTTGACCAAGGCGAGAAAAGTATTGGAAGCGTAGAAAAGTCCTAGAGTTGACTGAGAGAAATTTGCTGCCATTTGTTGACATATCGCTAAAAACAAGTTGAAGAAGAAAGAAAAAATAGCAGCAGCAGCAGTAGCAGTAGCATTGTCTGTTATGTTCCAAGTAGTAAAATCAATGATGATGATCATTTAAGCTAAGAGCAGACGAAGTAGTAACAGCAGCATCAGAAAATGAAGCAGCAAAAGTGAAAGCGTAACAGCTGAAAAGACAATCAGTGGCAGCTGCTGAGAACAAATCACCAGAGCTTGGAGCTTGGCGCTTGGCGCTTGGCGCTAAAAGTATTCACATGCTACAAATGAATACACGCAACAACGAATGTGAATACACATATACATAGGGGCAGGGGAGTGTGTTAGTGCAGGGGTTGAGGAGGTGAAGGTTCAACAAATTAGCAGGCCACAAATGCGTCTCAAGTGGCAGCGCAAGGACATTTTAATCTTCAGCCTTTCACATTGTTTGCCCTTTTTATATTGCTCTCGCTCTGTCTCACTTTCTCCCTCTCTCTCTCGCACACTCTCTCTGTCTCTGCAAATTTAGTTGCTTTGCGCGTATTTACATATTTTTAATAAACTGCTTGCAAATCAACTAAACGAAACTGAACGCGAATATGTCTGTGTCTGTCTTTGTCTCTGTCTCTCTCACTCACTCTTGCTTTGTCTCAGTGAATTTATCTCACACTCTGTCTGTCTGTCTTCTGAACTTGACATCAAAATGAAAAAAAAGGGGCCCAAATCATATTTGCCAAACAACAAGCGTCAAGCTTCAGGCAACCAAACAGCTAAACAGCTAAACAGCTAAACAGCCAAAAAACAGCCTAAAAATAACAGCAACGGCAACAACAACAACAACAGGAAGAAGAAAAGCAAGCACAAGCTGCTCACAACATGTGTACACTAAGCCTGGCTAAATAAATCAGGCAGACAACAAAATGCAAGAAGGCATGAGAGCGAAAGACGGAAGCTCAATTGGCTCACAACAAGTCAGCCAAGGTGTCTCTGCAAATGTTCCCCCCTCTCCATCAGAGTGACAGAGAGAGAGAGAGAGAGAGAGCACTGTCGTCTGCCATATGACACACATACATTGCGAAATATGTTTCGTCTGATGCTGAAACAATGTAAAAGTAATACAATAAAATATATATACATATACATATATATATTTCCATACACTTCCTAAATTATATTAACTATAGGCAGTACTTCGTAATACACATAATATACTCTATATGATATATATATATTCTTAATTAATGGAAATAATTGAGTTGATAATCTTCTATTCGCTTTTCAACTCTAAAGTAAACTTAATAAAATTTTACATATTATGCTACTAGGCTTTATATGAATCATAGTATTATATCATATAGATTCCATAGGAACAATCGGTAAAAAATCAATTTTTACATAAAAAATTTGTTTAATTTTGTAGCTACACTATTGAAATTTATGACATATAAATTTAGTAGTGACTAAAAGCTGTCTGTAAATTTTGATGAATATCGGATAACTATATTATATAGCTGTCACAAGAACTATTAGTCAAAAGCTGAGTTTTTATATGTAGAACTTTGGGATTTATAAATTTACAGAATTTAGTATTTGCTACAAATAAAATAGATCTGCCAACTTTGTACTATATCGGACAACTATAATATAGAGCTGTCATATGAACTATCCGTCAAAACTTGAGCTTTTATATAAATAAATTTTTCATTTACAAAGCTATTCGTCTAACACTTACAACTTACTTACAGAAAGCAGAATATAGATCTGAAAAATTCAGTCTAAATCGAATAGCTAAAACATAGAGTCGTCATAGGAATCATCGGTAAAAACTAAAAAATTTTTTTGTTTCCACTAAATTTATGTAAAATTTGCATTGTTAATGAATAAAAAAAATCTATAAAATTTGATCAAGGTAAAAGCACTATATGCTATATTAGCCATAGGATCAATCAACGTCAAATTACCAGCGTAGTGTATAAAGTATTCGTTATGATAAAAACCAAATTTGTTTTCTTGTTAGCATTTTATAAGAACGACGAAATAAACAGGCAGCACTTGTAATAAAACATACAAAAAAAAAAAGAAAGGAAATTAAATGAAAAGTTAAAGTATCTAAGAGATACATGTATATATGTATGTATATGTAACTTCATCAAATATGAAACTATGTACATTAGATCACATAATGATTACGTTTTATACTGTTTTTAATGAATTACAACACAAATACTTTTTCATTTCTTTCATTCAGTATAAATGAAAATGAAAAGCTTTAAGCAATTGATAGACAAAAGTTGAAAAGTCTGTTGAAAAGTAAACTTTGTGTGTGAGTGTGTGTGTGTGTGTGAATGATATTTGAATGAAATGCAGCAGTACAGTACAAAAGGACAAACTTGAACATATTGTTGAAAGTCACAAGGGATCCGATAATAACATTGAGTCAACGCAGCAAAAAAAAAAAAATAAAAAAAAAAATAGAATATATATAAAAGCGCAACTTGCCCCACAATTGAGAACCTCAAGTGGCTGAAGACTAAAGACGCAGATTTAAACATAGACAATAAGAATGCATGTGTATGTGTGTGTGTGAATGTGTGTGTGTGTGTGTGGGAGAGGCAAACATAGACGAACAAAAAAAAAAATGAAGACGAAGATGAAGTCTCTGCGTTGAGGCGTCGACGCGTCGTTGGCATGCGACAAATCGGCATTTGGCAAGTACGTTAACTGCTGATCAAATACACTTCCGCTCGTTTATCTGTGTAAATATTTAAGCAGGCGAGCTAACAAGTTACGACATGTACAACAATGCCAAAACGAAATGAAACAGAAATAGCAAAAAAACAAAACCGAATCAAAAAAACAAAAAAAAAAGAAGAAAAATAACAAAAAGTAAAAACAGAAAGGCAGAAAGAAAAAAAAATCGACGCACGACACAAAATTTCGTAACTTGACACACGACTTCAAAAAAAGTTTACTCTGTCTTTAGGCGGACCTCCATCTCCATCTCCATCTTCATCATCGTTCTCTATCTACATCAGCATCTGTTACTCTTCTGCTGCTTATACTCCTCCTCCTCCTGCTCTTACTTCTTTTCTACTTGACATATCAAATTGAATTGTTAAAAAGGGACAACGAAAAAGAAGAGAAAGAAGAATACGGAAAAAAGGAGACCTGTTAGACATTCCAGAAATAGGCGCTATAAAAAAAATTGTCCCTCAAGCATTTCACAAATGTCAAAGTGTCGAATGCTAATAGCGCAAATATTTATGCAATGCACCCTAGCAAATTTCCTAACTAACAACAAAAATAACAAAAACAACAACAACAACAAGCAACAGTTTTTTAGGTCTTTCCGTCAAGTCAATTTAAGACTTACCTCAGCGGGGAATGAATAACCCTCGACACTATGCTCCGAGCCAAATTGATCGTTCAGTCCATAATGTACATGTATCTCATGAAAACGATAACGATAAGATAACGGTCCACCCGATATATTTACTGGCGTCTGCATGCCATCATAGTTAGCAACCGTATCATTGCCAGCCGTAAATATAACACTGTGTCCTGTATTGCTTATAATTCCGCTTATCTGTTGAATATTAAAGTCAAAAAGTTTACATAAATTCAGTTGAAAAAAAAGTCAAATAAGAAAAATTACATATATGTATATGTATAGCCTGTATCCTGAAATATAAATTTGGAAAAGTAATAAAGGAAGCGGGGGTATGGCATCCAAGATTGAAGAATAACTTAATATGACTACGGCATTCAGAAAGCTACAGGCACAGAGACGAACGGAATAGCGAAAAGACAGAAAGACGGAATGACAGACATGCAGGCAGGAAGGCAGACAGACAGACGGATAGACAGGTAAAACACCTCGGTCTCACGCCTGCGACACCGCAATACGCTGCATTAGAAATTCAGGAAGATTCTAGCTCTATCTCTACGCTTAAGCATATACAGACAGATAGGATGTAGGGTTTAAGAAAAAGCTACAATCCAAGATCATAACTTACTCTGTGCTTATCAATATGCATGGGACGCAAATTGGGATCGAAGAGTAAACGTTGTGGTTCCAAATTCACTGGCGATTGACGACGTCCCTTATTACAGAGTGACCATTCCGGATTGATTAAACCCCAAAAAGCAGGACCTAAAATATGAAAAAAAAAATTATAAATAAATATTAAATATTATTTTCAGATTAAATTTCAATTGACATGCAATAAGATTTATAATAGACCAAAAAGCTATGCGGTTAAAAAAAGCAGACAGCAGACAACATGGCAGAGAAACTGTTGAAAGACATCAATGTATTATATTATAAATACATACAAGTATTTATCTATAAATCTGTATATATGTATGTGCATGTATATATGTATATCGGAAGACAACGTCAATAGAATGAAATTCCAGTCAAATTAAGCTATTAGAAAATTTGTTTGCATAGGTATTGGATCAATTTGATTTCAGGTTTTCGTAGGGAGGTTGTTTTTTTTTTTGTGAGGGATTTTTGGTTTGGGTTTTGGGTATAAATACGTTCCTTGCATTTTGGTTGAAGTAAAATTTTGGTTTGATTTCTGGCCACAATGTTTTGAGTTACGTTTATCCATTACAAATAAATATAGTTTTATGTGCATGTCAACAAAATACATAAGCACGACTATAAAATACACGGTAATATGTTTAAAAAAAAAAAAAAAATTGCACATTATGTTTAATAAATTTATTGAGTTTATGTCTAACATTAAATTACATTTCTTTTTTTGTATGGATTTTGCTCGTCGTCGTCATGATATCAGCACTTGAAACTGATAATCTGCAAGCCAAACATGTTTTCATGCATTGCTCTACACATTACATGGTTAAGTATCCTAAAGGTATGCACGACTGCAAAAATACTCTGTCAATAATATTACAGCTGCTGATAATGTATTTGATTTCTAGCATAACTATTAGTCGAGCATATTCTGCTAGATAGTATATGGTAGCAATGAAAACTGCATTTGCTTCTACATATGACACGTATTTGGTCGAAAGGAAAAGCAAGTGAAATCGACGTCATCGTCAACGTATTGCAACGTTTGAATGCCACTGCGGTACATGATGAAATCAACACGTTTAAGCGCCAACTTTTATATATATATATATATATATATATATATATATGTATATAGTATATACTGTCATCTCTCTCGCTCTCTCTCTCTATATATATATATATATATATATAGAGTATATTGGCAACCGCAATCAAAAGCTTCAATCATAGATATGCCACGTAGCCGCGTTTAAGCGATTGTTGACCTCAAGAGCTACGGCATGGCATTAGCCAGACACTGTGTCAGCGTGAGAGAGAGAGAGACTGAGAGTGTGAGAGAGACTGAGAGAGAGATTGCAGCTTAGGTCCATTAAATTGTAGTAGAGAGAAGACTACGGTCGACTAGCAGTCAAGTCAATGAGGCAATTGCCAAACGATGTTAGCAACCATTAACAACATTAGTGGCTGAAACTAACAACAACAACAACAGCAGCAGCAGCAGCAGCAGCAGCAAAAGTCTTTGCCCGTAGCTGTAATGTCTGTGCGTTTTGCGGGCATACAGCATGCTGCCTTGTGCCTTGCGCCTTGCGGTATGCAACGTTCGCATTCGTTTCATTCGCATTTTGCTTTTGCTACGTTTAATTGACTCGAGTTTTTATTTGGCTTGCTCCTCTTCGTGCAAATCATGTTAAACCACCAGCACGTTTTTTACCTACTCTCTCTCACTCTCTCTATCTCTCTCTCACCTCTACACCTTACTTGTATCCTTCCTCCACTTGCCATTCGATAAGTCGAACTTGTTGCCACATTAGATGCAATTTAAAGGCGCTGCAGCATTGCAACATTGAGGTTTTTGCCTTCAAGCCAATCGCCATTGCCACTAGACTGGCTGCCTTGATGCCTGGCTGCCTCATGTTGTATGCAACGCTTATGTAAATTTATTTATGCCAAAGGAGACACAAAGTTTCACGGATTTGGTTGCAATTTGTTGACAACACGTGTTACAACATCAACATCAACAACAGTGCGAATGCAACTATGCAACACTATGTTGTCACGGCTTATGCAACATATACTACTACATGCTACATGCTACTTGCTACATGCTACTTGCTTCATGCTACATGCTACATGCTACATACTGCATGTTAGGTAAAGCTTGTCTTCCTTGTTATTATTGCCTTGCAGGCTCACTGCTAAAGTTTTGTCAGTCTTGCAACTATTCACACATAACTTCAACTTCATATGAATACTACTCATGTATGATATGCATTGCCTCAAGGGGTTGTCCTATTTGACAATTTAAAAAAAAATAAATGAAAATAAAACAAATTTTAAATACATTTGCTATGAATATATAGACATTATAATATTGTTGATCATTTTCCATAGTTTAAGTTTTAAAAAATATTCAGAATGCGTTATCAGGATGACTCGTCAGTTTCTCCAAATTAAAAACCTGCTGAACCAATTGCCTTCAAGTTACAAATTCATATTGTGGACAACAATGGCTAACGCTCCTAACAAACTCAAGTATCCCATGTTTTTTTTTTCGTATTTTCCAAAGATTCAAATATTAAAAACTTTTGAATTTAATAAAAAAACACACGATATTTTATTTATTCTCTCAATTTTCCAATAAGACAATAGGATGCGAGTCTCTTTAACGATTATATATGCGCTATGAAAGAAAACCCCATCAATTAAAACAGTGAACATATGGGCTACAAATTTGGAAATTATGTTACAGAAAGCAGAAGCTAACGTTCCTAACAAACTCAAGTATCCCTTGTTTTTTTTACATGTTTTCCAAAATATTTTATATACCATTTTCCAAAAAAAAAAAGAATTGCTGTCCGTCAATATTTTTTTATTTTCCAAATTTTCCGATAACAAATCTTCAGAAAAACATTTTTTTTTTTGGATTTCCGTCACCTTAAACTTTTTGAAAACTTCTCATTCAAAGATATGCGTTAAAAACTTATACTATTTGTGTAATAAATTTTGTTAGAATTACGTTAACACAGCTGCTGAATTTGCCTGTTGATGTTGCAGATTAATATAAAACAAATATACCCAGATTTGGCTAGACACTCAATAGTTGCCGGGTATATCAAAATTCTGCTTGAGCAGGCGCGCCCGTTGCTCATATTGATGTACTTACATTATGTATGTGTCTATCCGTGTGTCTATCCGTGTGTCTATCTGTCTGTGTGTCGGTGTGTAAGCATATATCGCCGTCGAGCACTCTCGACTTGACTATTGAGAACTCTTAGTGCTTGTTTTTCTACTTTCTAAGCCCCACTACTCGTAGCTCTGTCTCTGTAACTCTGACAGAGTCCGTGGGCCCCACAGCCAGTGCACATTGACTGCAGCGAAATCCAATTCGAAATTCAAAGCACTTGAACTTATTTATGCATTTGTCTTGTGCAAATGGCGTCGCCGTTGTCTCTAATGAGATTAAGAGTAGCGGCAAGGGGGAATAACATAGCGCTGCAGCGTGGTGGATGTGAAGGAAAGGTAAGGGGGAGGAAATCGTTACGCTTATCTGTCGTTGTGGACTTTCGTGAGTGGAGTGGCAAATGTGCCAGTGGCAGTGGCAGTGGCAGTGGCAGTGGCCATCTGACTGGTTTGGCTTTGACTGCTGTCGTCTAGCCGTAATCTCCAAGGACATTTTTACATTGCCCAACATCGCGACGACTCTTGACTCGCTCTCTCTCTCTCTCTCTCTCTGCTAGCAGTCTGCTCGACTTGTGATTCATTAAATTCTTATTTTCTTTTTATTATTTTATTTTTTTTTTCTGCTTTTCTTTACTTTTGTTTGTTTGTTGTTGTTGTTGTTACTTGTCTCATTCTTTAAACTGATGCTGGCCATGAAGATGGACCAAGCTTGAAGGCGTGAAGCGTGTAATGTGAGCTTTGATTGCAGCTTTCGTTTATCACAATTCAGAGTCACAGTCACAGACAATGAGACACTGAGCGCCGAGCGCTGTGCTACAAGTGAAGTAACAGTTACAGATTGTGTTTCACTCTCTCTCTCTCTCTCTCACTTTCTCACTCTCTCTCTCTTTCTCACTCTCTCTCTCTCACTGTGTGGGTAGATCCAGACTATCTTTATCAGTGTCTGTGCGTCGCTCTTTCTCAGCATTTGACAGCTGCAAATCGGCTTGTCTAGATTTCCGTCACCTTCAGTGTCAGCGCCAACACCCAGGCCCACACTTTATGCTCAGTTTCAGGCACAAACTCAACTCTAGCTTCAGCTTGTCTCTATGAGCAGACACTGTGCAATTCACGTGTGCAGTTTTAGTCGATGGTAAAATACTTTTACAACAACAACAAGAACGAGAATAACAACAAAAACAACAATTGTTAACTGAAAGAAAGTCGGCAGCTCACTGCCTTGCAACACAGTGGCAGGTGCAAGCGCTTTTTAAATGCCAAAAAGTATGCTACGTTATTTCACGCGAACTTTGTTGCGCATACTTTAAGCACAAGTACTGCTTGCAACTACTGTATATAGTCTTCAACTATACAGACATATATATATATCTATATATATGTAGAGTTGTTGCGTGCTCTTTCTGTTTTTTTACTTCTTTACGCTTTATCCTTTATTGCTGTTGTTTTTCTGTTGCTGTCGATGCTTGCCGTAAGCTTTGATTAAATTTTACTTTGTTGTTGCAATTTATGAACACGTCACACAAAAAAAAAAAAAATAAATAAAAAAAAAAATTAGCAACAGCAGCATGAAACTGAGTAACTGCGATACTGTGAAACATTGACGCATACGACAAACAATTGGAAATTGTCGCCACAACTGAAGGAGTTATAGGTGGCGCTTACCTGAGATGCCATCGTATGTCCACCATTCCTCCCAGCTAACTGCATGGAGAACTGTAAAGAGAAAAGAAATATGAAGAGAAATTAAGAGAGAGAAGAAAAAAATGTTAATAGATTCGACAGATAGTTTCGATAGATTTTCGATAGATATTCTTGATAAATTAATTTATTGATAAAATGATAGAATCGATAAATTCGATAGATTCCATAAATTCAATACAATCGATAGATCCGATATATTTGATAAAGTCAATAGATTTGAAATAATCAATAGATTCCATCGATTCGACAGGTTCGATAAATTCGATAGATTGATAGAATCCAGAGATTCGACAGATTCGATAGTTTCGATAGATTTTCTAGATTCAATAAATTTCATGTATTCGATATTCTCGATAATTTAATTTATTGATAAAATGATAGAATCGATAAATTCGATAGATTCGATATATTCGATAAATTTAATAGATTGGAAATATTTAATAGATTCGATAAATGCAATAGATTTGAAATATTCAATATATTCGATAGATCGATAAGCTCGATATATCGATAAATTCTATAGATTGATAGAATCCAGACATTCGACAGATTCAATAGATGTGAACAATTGTTAAATTCGATAGATTCAATAAATGCAACATTTTCAACTAATTCAATATTATCGATTAATCCGATAGATAGATAAATTGATGATTTAAGTTATTTGCAATATGTAATTATACTTACAGGATAACCATAATTACATATTTAAGCAAAGATACAGACGATTAACTTCTTCTCAAAGTCAAAGTGAACAAAAGCTTAAGTTAAGGTTACGTACGAATCAGGCGGCAATAACTTCAAAGATCTCATTGTCTTTGCAACAAAACATTTTTACCATTACGTGAGAACACACGCACACACACACACATACACACGCACACACACACTGACTATCATACTCACACCTTATTCATTAATACAAACACACACACACACATATATATGTATGCATAAGCGAGTCATTGTGTTTTTTTTTTTTTGCTGGCGGCAGTAGCAGTCGCAGTGTGTGACGCTTTTCGTTGGTTTTAAGTCAACCCTTCTGTTTTTTTTTTTTTTGTTCATTGCAATTGTGCGTCTTTTTTCTTGCTGTTTACTCTTTAAAGCGCGCTCACACACACACACACACACACACATAGTCTTATATATATATTTTACTGTTTGAAATGACTTGCTTACTTCCTCTATGTGCTTTTTTTGTGTTTTCTTTTTTCTGTTTTTTTTTTTGCTATGCCTGACTCTGTAAATTTACTTTACTTGTTAACTTTAACATTCATCGACAGTTTTATACCCGGCAGTTATAAGATACTATGGGGTATAATGATTTTGTCTGCAACATGCAGAAGAAAGCATAACATAAGACAAAAAGCATAAATATTAATGCTCCGGATTAGCAGAGAATGTTCGTGCCTGCATAAATCCCTGGATCTAAGAGACTACAAGAGCTGGGGTCATCAAATTTTACATAGTGCTTGTATAAGTTGCAGGCAGCTCAAATATATTTTGGGATTTTGACCATGCCACCTACATTGTACAGAAATCGAGCTTTATATTCTCAAAACAGCGCATTTCAAGCACAATTTTTAGTATGAAATGTTTGTCTTTCGCTACACTCATAATGTTGAGTATTGTGTAGTTCAGATCGCTCAATAAACATGAAAGTTATGCAATTTTCAAATTTCCCTGTTACGGCACTACAACTTTTTAGCATATGTATACCGAATATTTAACAGTCGAGCATTCAGAAACGTAACTTTCTTACTTGTTTTTTTTTTGTTTGTGCTTTTGCCGCACTTGCCAGAGGTCTCAAAGCACTTTGTTATTTTGACAAGCGGCAAAAAGCAGGCCAAAACCAGCGTTGACTGTCGACGCGGACTCCAAAGCCTAACGTTTGACGCTTGACGCCCGACACCCGACGCCTAACGCCTAACGCCTGACTGACACCCAACACCCACGCCCACGCCCACGCATACGCCTAACGCCTAACGCCCAACGCCTTTTGCCTATTCCACACAGACCCTTGTCGACATTCAAATTGACGTCAAGAAACGTTGAGTCATTAAAAAGCGTTGCCCATTTCGTAAGACTTGAACGTTGCACAAAGTGCAAATGCAGCAGCCTTTGTGATGCATGCAACCAGCAGCAGCAGCAGTAGCAGTAGCAGCAGCAGCAGCAGCAGCACATCAGCTTTGCCATTGCATTTGTCATTCTTTACTAATTACAGCGCACTTCACATTTCACTTATTGCCGCTACGTTTACACATGCCATATGCCACTTGCCACTTGCCGCTTACCACATAAAGCAATGCCTACTGTATGTTTAAGCTTCTGCTGCACATAGAGTATACACAAATTCGTATTGTCATGCTTATTGATATAATGCTGTTTTTTTTTTTAACTTAGGTTTCTTTTTTTTATTATTGATTTTTTAATACTCAAGGTTTTTTATTTTTTTTAAATTTCTATACTATCGACTATAAGATACTCAGTTTTCTGTGGACTGTTTACACTTTATATTAGTCTCGTATATATTTACCCTGCCAAAACTAACTTTAATGCGTATATAAATGCTTTAGGAAACTCAATTTCCTCTTAAACAACATAACCTCAAAACAGCGCCAAGAGCAAAAGTTGGCAAAAACCAAAAAAAAAAAAAAAATAAAAAAAAAACAAGTCAAAGGGTCGAAGGTTTAACAAATATTAAAAAGAACATGTTAAAGATTCCAGCATGCTCGACTATAATATACGCTATAAACAGTTTGTCAGAGTACAAGTTCCTATATACCCCGCAAATCTTCAGACTCCAAAATTCGAATATTACAAAACTTGTAATAAATTGTAGTGCGAACATTAAAAAGAAAATCAAAGTGTTTAGCTATATGCCATAAATTGATATATGTTGCACAGAAAGATTTTAGATTTTCAAACACACACACAGAAAGACACAGACACAGACACACACACAAAATGCTGCTTAGCTGGAAATACTCCTTTCAGGATATCAAAATATTGTTGCAAAGTCATGAACAATGATTGAAATTAATGGATTTCTAAATGCTCGCGTCATTGCAAAACACCAAGTGCTTGCGTTTCGATATGTTCTACTGGCGGGGCGCCAGCACCGACAAATTGTTGCGCTACCATGTACCCAAAAAAAAAAAGAATGAAAAAGAGAAGAATGAAAAATACTACATATGCAAAATTTACATAAATACAATGTGAATTAATGTACGTTGTATCCGTGTGTGTGTGTGTGTGTGTGTTGGCATATATATCTTTTATCGTTTTGTTGAAACGCTTCAGGTTTAATTTCATTTTAATATTATTGTATAAATCCATTGAGCCGTAATATGCTTCCCTCCAGTCACAATTCCAGTTATGCCATTCAATTTCTCATCCTGTTTCCCGTTTGCCATATTTCTCTATGTTTTTCTCTCTCTCTCTCTCTCTCATACAGCACATAGTATGCATGCTGCATGCATTTTTATATCGTTTTCCATTTACCACTTTGCTGCCATTTTTCTTCATTTTTTATGTCTGGTTTTTTTTTTTTGGTATTCAAAGTGTTGTTGCTTTTTCTTGCTGGTTTTCGCTTTCAGATTGTTTGATTATGTTTTGGATTATTGTTTTGTTCGCTATACAAAAACTCTAGTAATACGTTGTATATATAAACATATGCTATATATTCCTGATCAGTAGCACAAATACAAAAAAGAAAACATAGCAGTCAACTTTCTGAGCAGAGAAGTTAAAGATTGACAGACGAACAGAAAAATTAAATGATAAGCATTCAGAAAATATAGCTTTATCTATATATATTCCTGATTAATAGCAAGTAGAGACAAAGAAATTTTCCCAAGTTTTATAGTAGTCAAATTTTTAAAATGTGCCAAAGACTGACAAAACATATAGAGAAAGCCGATGTTTAACAGTCAGATATATATTATATATATTCTTGATCAATAGGCAAGTCGTATGACAAAGAAATATTTCAAAGTTTCATTATAGCACAAATATCTCCGAAATAGATAAATAAAGCTTAACAGACAGAACCAATAAATAGTCAGAATATGTATTCATATATGTATGTATATCTATATATATTCCTGATCAATAGCAAGTATAAACCAAGAAGCATAAATTTTCTCATAGTCAACTTTCCCAGCTGATATAAAGTTTGACAAACGACATTTAGCACTGAGAAAGCAATACAATTTGAAGGACTTAGCTTTATTTAATGAAATCTATATATAGCGTCAATATAATAAAGTATAACTGATAAATTGCATAAGCAATTTATGAAACACTTTGTAAGAGTATGCATAGAAAAAAAAGAAAAAGAGAAAAGAAAAGTCGTAACATAAAACAAATATTACTTTACTTTCATTTTGACATTTGAAGCGCCTCGGAACTATCAGCAAAATGAGGTTTGGTACTGTGTAATTGAATAAGTGTGTATATGTGTGTGTGAGTGTGTGTGTGAGTGTGTGTGGCTTTGTGTGACATTTTTTTTGTTATGAAGCGAACAAAAATAGAAAATGGTAAATTTGCATATGACGCGAAAGCAAACTGCGAACAGCGAATAGAACGAAGAGCGAAAAACTTGAGCTTGCTTTAGTTTAGTTTAGTTTAGTTAGTGATAGTGATAGATATAATCAAATTGGGTAAACATAAACAAAATATTATGTTACCCGTCACACACACACACACACATACAATGAAAAGGAAAGAGAAAAATGGCAAAGGAAACTGGTGACAAGGCGTGTATCGTGAAAATATATATATATATGTACATATATTCATAGCCAACAGCAGGCCATCTAAAGCAAAGGCAAGCCAAGCCAAGGCATGTCAAGCTAAGAAACAACAACAAACATGAGGGGTAAAAAAAAAAAAACAATCAGCTAAAATGGCAAAAGGTTAAACTCACGACAGCGTGTCTAAAATGCGCACGTCAATCCTTTTTACTTGCCACTGCTACGACTACGACTATGACTATGACTAGGACTACGACTACTGCTTCTTCCCATTGTTCTTGTTGTTGTTGTGGTAGCCAAGGGCGCGCCACAGTTGAAGACACAGCGGCATATATGTAGCACACGCACAAAAGTCGCACAGGATGCGACATAGCCAATGTTTACGTGTTTTTAAATGCGATGACGACGACAGAAGCGAACAAATATCAAAGCATACAAAACTTTCGTTTTTTTTTTTTGTTTCTTAACTTCAAATATTTTTTTTTTTTTTTTGCATTGGACGACTAGCAAGTTACTCAGCATATTACAATATTTTTATTATTACAAAAATTTTCATTAAAATTTTTTTTCCTTCTTTTTTTTATGCAGATTTAATCAATGTTTAATAAATTTCAAACAATTTTTTTAAGTCTACACAGAAAAAAAATATTTATGCTTGTAAAATTTTATGTATTTTAAATTACTTTAACATATACATAGATATTTTTTTTATATACGTACATAGTATACCCAACGTATAGCAAGTGAAATTTGAGGGGTGTGGCATTTGTTCGTTGGGAAAGGGAAGGTAGGTAAAAAGTGGATCACAAAATTGAGCACCAATAAAGTGTCACCATTAATTTCCGGCATTGTAAACAAGTGGACGACGCGACATATCTTATCTCTCTCTCTCTCTCTCTCTCTCTCTCTCTCACTCTCTCTCTCTTTCTCTCTCTGTCTCTGCGCTGCTTTTTAGCAACATTGAAATTGAAAGTCATGGGCCATGCAGAAGCTATAGTCTTATAGTCGTAGCGCCTAATAGTTTAGGGAAGAGTAAGAGAAAAGGGACTCCGGGAGGGGTGGAGGTATGTTTGAAAATCAAGAGTCAACGATCAGAACACTTGGCACGCAAGACCAATAACAATAAACGGACAGCAGCAATTAGCGAGAAATAAGTCAGATTATTAGCTTTAAACTGCAGCAAGAAGAAAACAAAGAAGAAAATTGCGAAGCTGTAGACAGCAGCGCCAGCAGCAGGGGCAGCATCAGTAGCGCAATGTTTGAAGCAGGGGGCAGTGTTAAGGGTTGCACAATGAACAGCAGTAGAAATGAAACAAAAGTAGACAATAGTAGACAAGCATGGACAAGAGCAGACAGCAATGTAGACAGCAAATTGTCAGGGGCGACAGCCAAGAAATGATAAGAAAATTTCATTTGTAATTAATAGTAAAAGGCGAAACAATTTTATTTATTTTTTTTTGTTCTTTTTTGGGTAAAAGGCGTGCAAGCAGGAGCCACAAAAGCGACAACTTCAAGCCGAAGCCAGACATCAGCAACATCAGTAACAGCAACAGCAACAGCAACAGCAGCAGCAGCAGCAGCTGGCAATGAAAATAAACGCTGGATTGTGCTGGCTGCTACTATGACAGCCATAACGGCAATTGGAAATGGCAAATGCTGGACACCAAAAAAAAAAAAAAAAAAATGAAAGAAAAAAAATGACGACAGACAGGCGGGTGGCTGGCTGCCAGGCCAGGCACAAAGAGATGCTCTATAGATGTTGGATGCCAGCGTGAAGAGAGACAGCGAAAATGTGGGAGGAAGACAGAGAGATGGAGAGTGAGATAGAGGGAGCGAGTGACAGAGAATGGTCATTTGTCGCCTCGTTGCCTCAATGCTGCGACCCATAAAATGTTACTGAACGTCGCCGACGTTACTTAGATTCCTATTCAACTTGGTTTTTGTTGTTGCTGTTATTGTTTCTAACCAATGGCGAAATAAAACTAGAAATAGCTAAATGTATATTTACATACAAATATATAAATAGATATGTAGAGCTTACACCTCTTATTGCTAAAGCGAGACGTAGTCGTATTAAATACTCGGGAAAAATGAAAATTAAATAACTTGCAGGTTTATCAAGCGATATGTCTGAAATTTTGCACAGATCGCTTACTTTGACGCACACTATGAGTGTGCCGAAAGACAAATATGTAACTATAAAATTGTGCTTCTCAAGCGCTGTTTAAAATATTAATGCTACATTTCTGTAGAATGTAGACTGCAGACTTAAAAATCCAAAATATATTTGAGTTGCCAGCAACTAACAGCAGCACTATGGAAAATTTGACGATACCATCTCTTATAGTCGCTGAGATCTAGGCGTTCAAATGAAAGAACCGACGGTCATCCTACAATTGTCTCTACTCTTGATGCTGTGCATCAATATATGAGACCTCCCTCACACAAGTCACCCTTGAGTAACGTTTATTATTAATTAATTTATCAAAAAAAAAATATGTGTAAATCACAAATAATACTTGCATCCGAAATGTTTTAAGCTTTAGAAACAAACATTGAAAATGAAAACTATAAAACAATGAAAAACAAAAAAAATAAAAAATCTCATTAAATTCTTATTGAAATCAAAGCACAAAGCAAGCATTTAAACTTGACACTTTCAGTTCATAGGGGTTTATTCTCTTTCTGTCTCTCTCTCTCTCTCTCTCTCTCTCCTTCTCACTCACTCACACTCTATATCTCTCTCTCCCTCTCTGTCTGTCTGTCTCTCATTCGCTTACCGAAAATCATTTGCTCAATTTGTTGAGCGACAAAGTCAGGTTTTGACTCCATCTACAATTCATTTGCTTAGTTTATTAGTTTTCATTGCGCAACTTTGGCTTCATCTGTTTTCATTTCTCCCTCACTCTCTTCTCTCTTCTCTCTTCCTCTCTCTCTCTCTCTCTCTCTTTTACTTGCTTTCTGTATGTTTTTCACTGTGTGCAGAGTTAGTCAAAGCTTTATGCAAATTACCAAGGAGTGAGAAGACACACACACACACACACACATACAAACACAATCACACACACACACACACATACATATATAGACTCACTCAGTTACAACTAAATAGACGAAACGATTGCGCCATGCCTTAAAAAAACGCAAGCAAGTGAAAGCTTTCAATCATGTCGTCAGGCAGCAACGTCCCACCGCTGCTCCATCGTTCCTTCCACATCTGTATATTGTGTTATAACACCTTGCTTGTGTGTGTGTGGCCTATACCTGGACAGGGAATGCTGGTGAGCTGAAGGAGAATTTCAGTTTTTTAACTTCTTCTTCTTCTTCCATTGCTACACGCATTTTCAAGTGACCAACAGCCATTTTCAGTGGCCGTCGACGTGTGCCACACCTTGTTCTTTGATTTTATTAAGTTTCGGTTTCCTGTGGCTGCATGCTCGTCTCGGACCACGCCTTTGTTTAGCTACCAAACCAACCTCCATAACCAACATCAATGCCTCCCAGACCAGCCCCCTGCCCCCATCACACACTCGCAGTCACAGTTTCACAATCCCCACAGTCTCAGCGTACCCAATACCCAGCCACAAGTTTTTTTTGCCCACTGTCTCACACACTTGGTCTCCTTGCTCTTTCCAGACCTGGCCCTGACTTGGCCCTGGCTAATGGTAAATGCCATTTCAATTACGTACACAGTACTAAAATTTTATGCGGCCTGTCGCCATTTTTTTTTTTTTTTGCTTTTCGATTTCCATTTGCGCTTTAAGTGCATTTGCACAATGGATAAAAACACGCCAGCAATAAGGCAAACACTTCTCTCTTTTTATTTTCAAGTACAGCCAGACTATAGATATATGCCAGGCATATATCTATGGACATGCATGTGTTTGTATATGTATATATATGTGTGTATGAAGACAATGAACTAATATCACTTATGACGGATTTCTTAGTTAGCGAAATGCACGTGAAAAAATTTAAGTAGAAGTATATCCAAGGATATCCAAAAAAAAATACTGATTATAGTAGTAAGACTAAAACATAGGACTATCAAGTACTACCGATCTATAACAGTCAGCGCAATTTTTGCTATAGATAGAGAAGTGTATATTGCAATATTGGGAACAGTAGTTTATACATTTATATCTGGCGATCCTATAAGCTAAAAATGGGCATCCTTCTGAGCATATTATGTGTCAGTACAGTAAATAATTCGACAAGACATTCTTCGACCGAGGAGACCAATTTGGTAATAGAGTCTATTATATGGACATACATACGTATATGTAATCTAGTGTTGGTTAAGCTTGTGAATTTTTGGATGCTGTGAAACAAGTCCTTTTAAAACCTCTTCCTATATCTACATATTGTCTTTGTAAGTGCTGTACAAAATCAACACACACACACACACATACATAGATACTCATATAGTAACCACACGCTTAATTTAAGTTTGTGAAAACAAAAATAAAAGTTATTCAATAACAAATTGTACAACACTGAAAAGCGATGATTGGTAGTTAAGCGCCATCTAGCGTATTGCCTAGATTTTTGTTTTTTTTGTTTTTCTCAATGCACATGTATGTTTGTGTGTGCTTGTATATGTTTGTTATTTTCTGGCCAGAACTAGCTGGAAAAGTGCAAAGAATTGAGGAAAACATGCATTGCTATTAGCCAAACAGACAAAAAGAGAAACGAAAAGTGCGAGAAAAATGCACTTTCTCGCCAGTTCAAACAATCAGCGCCAAAAAAAAGGAGAGAAACAACAGTAACAACAAATTTACGAAATGAAAACCTTTGAAACAAGCTAAGACTACATAAGAACAAAAAGTTTGTATACGACAAGCAGATACTCTATATTTTAAATATTAAAATACATTTTTTCATAGTTAATAATTTCGGATAATATTTCGAATTTTGCTTAAAGTATCTATCGATCATAGCCGCTAATGAAATATTTATAGGGTATATGAACATATAAGCAAAAACTGTGCCAGTTGCAGAGGACGTTGACGATACCACGAAATACACAATAAAAGCTGAAATCTTGAGTCCTGAGACCTAGAGAATTGAAAAGCCGAAAGCCGAAAGCCAAAAGCCAAAAGCTGAACACTGAGCACTGTGCACTGTGCACGAAGAACTGTTGAGATCTCAGTGCTAAGAAATACAAGCTAGAGAACTGTATATAAGTAAAAGTGCCAGCTTGAAGCGTACACATTGCCCTGACACTGATTTTGTACACTGTGTATTCCAGCGCTGACATAGTGACGGACTGACAGACGGTCGGAGTGACGGATGTTAAAGCTACGCGACAGACTAACCCAAAACTCGACTGCTACTCGACTGACTAACTCCCGCTGCTGTTTGCTGTTGTTGCTAGCTACTGCTGCGGCGTTTTTGGCTATTGCCTGTGCAACCTGCTGCTTCTGCTACCTTTGCTGCTTTGGTGTACATTGTGCTTCTATTCAAATTGTTGCTTACCAACAAGAGCACAATTTCTATTTTCCTACTCTATAAATACACTTGGAGAGAGTATATTTATTTGGGATAGAAGCTTGTAACACAAATAAGCAAGTGTGGCAACTGCCATTGAGTCTATATATTCTTGAACAACGTTAATATTGGAGTCTGAGTTCCCATGTCTATCTATCCATTTGTCTTTCCTTATCGCCGTCCCGTCTTAAAGCTATCTGGTTGAAATTTAACATAGATGTTTCTTATTAACATTATTAACATTATCGGACCAACATATTATAGGACAGACACATCCGAAAAGTGAATTTTTGCACGAACAACTTATTTTTTTTTGGTAAGGTTTATGGCTGAAAATTGTTGTATTCAAGTTTAGTAATGTCATATATAGAAGTCAGCTATATTTCATCCCAAACTTACTACTATATTATATTGCTGTCATAGGAGCTACAGGTTAGAAATTGAGTTTTAGTATGAAAAAGTCTTTTGTTTGTTAAGCTTTACGGTTGAAATTAAGAGTATTGAATTTTAACAATAACTTAAACATATTTGCCAACTTTCATTAAAATCGGACTACTATATCGTGCAGCTAACATAGTAAAGCTCGATAAAAAATAAATATAAAAAATAAATATGGAAAACTTTTCGATTTTTCAAGAGTATAAAATCTTCGATGTGCCATAACAAACTTTGCATTCTCATTTTCTTTATTGTTAAATAAATTAAATATTAACAAGTAGTTCTAATATTTGATACTACGTTCCTATTGATTTTGAACACAATTCAAGTGAAATTCCAAAAGAATTTTAAGGCTGCGGTTTAAAATCGCGACCAAAAATCAAAAATCAAAAATTGAAATAGAAATTGTATTAAAAAAAAAAACATGACAAAATGATTGCCAAAATGTGAAAGTGAGAAAAGCAGCAAAAAGAAAAAGAAGAGAGAAGCAGTAAAAAATGTTGCATGTTGCAGGTGTCTGACATGTAATGGACGTGGCTAAGCTTGGCTCTTAGGCAAACAACAAGGCAAACCGAGCCACATCGCTATTCATTTCCTTTCACTCTCAAATGCCAGAACAACTTCGTGTTGCAGTTATAGTTGCTGCTATTGCAACTGCTGCTGTTGCTGTTGCTGTTGTTGATGTCGCTATTGCTACTGCTGCTACTATTGTTATTGTTGTTGTTGCTGCCAAATGACCAACACAAACACAAGCAGTGAAAAGTTAAACGAGCATATTTTGGCATGCCATTGCTTGCCGCCTTGCCGCCTTTGCCACCTTGCCACCATACCCCATGACTCTTCCATATTCCATTACTCTCTGCTCTGCTGCGTATCATTCCCTTCCCTGCAGGGTAACCAAGAGATTTAATGATGTTGCTCGACTGTCTGCGGTGCTGTTGCTGCTGTTGCCAGTGTACTGCAGGCAAGTGACCAGAATGACCGTATGGCCACAACAACAACAACAACAACAACAACACGAGGCAAGTGGCAAGTGGCACTGTAGCCGGCTAACCGAATGCTGCTTTTTCGCAGCTCTTCTCAGTTCTCAGTTCTCAGTGCTCAGTGCTCAGTGCACAGAGCTGAACTCTCAGTGCACAGCAGTTCTCAATTCTCAGTGCACAGTTTTACACAGTTCTCTTTAGGGCCTTGCAGCATTTTGCTTGCTGTTGCCTGTTTTACCCAAAAGTTGAAAGTCTGAAACGTCCACGACATGGATAACAACATCAAGTGACGGCGCAGTTAATTAGTCTAAGTGGAAATAGTGCACAAAACTTTAAGTACGCGCTACACATTGTTGCCATTTTCTGTTGCCAATGCTACTACTTTCACTATCTCTCTCTCCCTTTCTCTCTCTCTATCTCTTTATATCTCTTTCGCTTTTTTTATACCTGTTATGCATAGGATACAGCGGGCATAATGAACTTTAAAACCACAATTTTAGAGCTGTATTTCTGCTTCTCCTTAAACACATAATGTGGAAGAGTGTGAAGAATCTGTGAAACTTTTGTGCAAATCGAATGAAAAACATAAAAGTTATGCAATTTTTTATTTTTCTGCTTACCGGGTATCGTAATGTTGTGCCTGTAACTTTTTTATATTTGGTTTATTTTTTTTCATAATTTTTATTCAGTATTTTGACCGCTATTCGCATTGCATCCACTTAAAATGCTCATTGAGCATGTTTGTCGCTTTCAATTTGTCCGACTTGAAGTTAGCCAAACGGCCAAAACTAAAACTACCAAGTTCTACTAGCATGCAAATCTACTGTCTAGGAAAATTCAAAGTATCTCTATCTCTCTCTCACTTCTTCTCTTAGTATTTATTCAAAACTAAAGAAAATACGCATCAATGCCTTAAAATAAAGCAAAAGGCAAAGCAAACAATTTGCGGGAAGGTTTCTTCAATTCTCAACTTAAGTTGACCCAATAATATCTTAGTTGAGTTAAAGAAAATTTAAGGCAAGCTAAATCAGAATAGCTTACATATAAGTTAAGACATGACAAAGGTCTAAGGAAAAGGTTAAAGTTAGCAGTACTAAAGAAATTTCTTATAGTTTATGGAAAGGAAATGCAAGTACGAAGCTGAAGTACCAGTTAATATTACATCTACATCCAGACTTATTAACTACGATATTGAAAATTATTGGTAAACAGTAACAAGAAAGGTTTCATGTAGCTTCTAATACCAGGGACGTTCCCAAAAAAATTTTCCCATAATATCCAATATCCAGCAAGCTTCTAAGAATGGTTTTTTATAGTTTACAATACAAGAAACATTTGCAAGAAAGGTTTCCTATAGCTTCTAACACCAGGCTGGTTTGCAAGAAAAGTGTCCTATATCTTGCAATATTGCTTGGAAGGAAGGTTTCCTATAGACTTCAATACGCTGGCCACTAAGTTTACCAAAGAATTGGTAAGAACTGTGGCGGATCTAAGATTTTTCAAGCCGTGGTATCTCTCTCTTTAGAGTGTTAAATAAATTACAAAATACGTGAAGATTTTGGTGGCCCCTGAAACAGTCACCCGGAGCATACCCGTTTGCATGGAGTAAGACTTTACTATGACATTTATTTATTTTTTGCTTTACAAATAAAATATGAAATTGTAAAATCAAGATTTTTATCTGCTGCAGTGCGCAACTATATTTGATTTAGGCAGAATATATATATATATATATAACATAGATAACTCGCCTAGACGCATAGCAATTGAAGGAATAACAATTTGAAAATTAAGTCGCATTCCCTATTAAATTTAAGCAACGATGCATAACTGACCAGCTGAACATTTGTCCAGCTAAAAGCTAGTTGACCGCTTGTGACCAGTTGACCAGCTAGACTGTTGTATAGTTGGCTAGTTGTCTAGTTGGCTTGTAGGGCTGTTGCCTTGTTGGACAATTTGGATAGTTTGGGTTTTTACTGGTTTCTGGTTGGCCTTAGCTGAGGCAATTGAGTATTTGAGTATTTTGATGACAAAGTTGTGTGGAGATTGAGAAGTAGATTGAGAAAGAAAGAACATCACGTTCTAGACTAAGGTTAAAGCAGAATAGGAAATATAACCAAACGCCTCTTTTCTATTTTTTTTTTTGCCATAGCCAGAGTCGTAGCCATAGCCATAGCCAAAGCCAAAGCCTTTTTTGGCCAGTTGATGGCGTTTCTTCAATTCTACACATGTTTTGCATGCGAAACTTACCGTTTGCTCAGTCAAACAAATTCAACAACAACAAGAAGAAGAGTAGCAACAACAACAACAAGAACAACAACATTTCACTTGGTTCGTTCGTGCCGGAAGTTTAACATTTTCTAAGGCAAATTTTTGGCATTTTTACAAAACGTACTTGCCAATTTTATTAGCAAAAGGAAAAGCAGAAGGCTGATGGCATATGGTAGACGGCAGTCGGCAGTCAGCAGACGACAGACGCTAGAAGACGAAAACTGAAAGCCGAAAAACCAAAAAAAAAAAAAATAAATAAATAAAACTACAAGATGCAGAAGGCAAAGATGAAGTCAGAGGCAAAGAGCTAAGCGTAAAAAGTGCAACATAGTTTTTTTTTTTTTGGGGTCGCACGCAAAGCAAGTCCAACGACAACAGCAACAGCAGCAGCAACAAAAACAACAACAACAATTGCAACATTGCAACATCGTCAACGTGCAGTCAAAACTTTTAATTTTAATTTAGCTTTTAACTGTACAACGACAAGACTAAGAGAGAGAGAGAGAGAGAGAAAAAACTAAAGATACTCTATAGGAAATATTGTGTACGTTTTCATTGAGAAGCCGCAAAAGTTATTCGAGCCAAAAAGAAAATGCTCAATATAGAAATTGTTGCACGTGCCACAGTAGCAACAGCAGCAACAGCAGCAGCAGCAGCATCAGTAGCAGCTAGTAGTAAGCAGTTTTCAGCTTCTTTTCACTTTGCTGACGTAAAGGGTTTTGAGAGTAGCAAAAGCCAGGTGCTAGACAGACAGACAGACAAACATTCGAATGGCTTAGACTGTTTATTTGGACACGCATGAGCCTGTCTGCAGCTATGTGTCTGTCTCTCTTCCTCCCTTTCTCTCTCTCTCTCTCTATGTGTATTTTAGACATTCGTACGTTAGAAATAAAATTTACAATCATTCATTTGATTTGTTTTGCTTTTACAAAAATTGCCTTAACACACACAGAAAGAATGTAAGAACGAGATGAAGAGATAGAGAGAGAGAGAGAGAGAGAGACAACAACAACAACAAGCTAAATTTGTATAAGATTTGTACTTGAGCAGGCGATAAAATAAAGTAAGCAAAAAATCTACTAGAAATTATCTTGTTTATGCTTTCTATGCTAACTTTGAGGATTTTACATTTCATTCTCTTTTATTTTTTTTCTTCATAATTTTTATCGGCTCAAAGTGCTGATTTCTATGGCTTTTAATGTCTGACTGAAATTGGCTTAGTTTTATTCTATTAAATAAAACTTGTATGAAAGAAGCAAGCAAAATTTATGATGCATTAAAGGCAACAGAATCACTTTACAATTGCTGGATATGAAAATACAAAAAATACCAAAAAAAAAATTCCATTTATCAAAGTTTGATATTTTGACTTTCTTTTTTTTAGTATTTTTTTTTTTAATAAATTTTTAGTATATCAACATTTTTTTCTTCATAATTTTCGTTAATTTTAATTTTACTAAAAATTTTTTTTTTTAATTTTTTTTTTAATATATTGATGGAATTTTTAAACTTTTTTTTCTTGATATTTGCCATAACATAATTTTTTAGAGTTACAGGGTATAAAATGAACAGATATTCATTCGAAAATTGTAAAAAATATTCATTTATTTTATGTTATTGCAATTTTTATTTTAAATTTCTTGCAAATTATTTTTAGATTTTTTTTCTAGTATTCTTAGTATATTTTAAAGCATTTTTTTTTTTAATTTTTCTTGAATAACAGTTGGTTTGCATAAGTTTCTTATGCATGTTAAGCAAAATTAATCATGCTTATTCATGTTAGCTTTTGGTCTCAACACTCAACTGTCCTGCGGTGTTAAAAATATATTCAATAATTTGTTGTTCACGTGAAATCAAAGCGTAAATTTCTTGATCCCATTTGAGTGATTTGCTTGTTGGCTAACACTGACGTTTTTGACCCCAAAATGTACAGTGAGCAGAGGGCGAAGGCAGAGACACGGACAAAGGCAAATTGAGAAGCAGACATAGGGCAAAGATAGAACGAAGGCAGAGACAGAGGCATGTAAGGCAAAGGCAAGGCAAAGGCAAAGGGTTTGTGGCAAGTTTGCGGCAAATGTGAGGTAAGATGTGTGGCACAACCTTTCGATGGACAGTGGAGAGAATGGAAATTGCAGAATGGACAGTGGGCAGTGCAGAGTGTAGTGTGTACAGTGAGCAGTGGACAGACAACAGACAGACATTTGTGGTGCTGGTTTCTCGTCTCACAAAGTTAAATTAGGCAAACAAGTTCAAAAGTAATTGACGGCAACAAACAAATGTTAGCCAATGATCCCAATGCTGCATCTCTCTCTCTCGTTCTCTGTCTTTCTCTATCTCTCTGTCTCTCTTTTATACGTATGTATGTTGACGCTTGGGGCGTGGCCGTCACAGCAATTAAACAAGAAATTCGAATCCAAATAGATTCGGCCGATACATAATTAATGAGAAATTAGACAGATATATATAGAGAGAGAGAGAGAGAGAGAATGAGCATGGGATACGATTTCCACTGCGATGCGATGCGATGCTCGTTTCCCACAACATTTTCTCTCTATATATGTATAAATACCGAGAATAATCAAATATATTGATGGCGAAAAAAAAAAAGAATTTAAAAAAGTTGCATGCTGGACGTTGAATGCAGCCAGCAATAGCGCTTAGTTTAAATAGTTAATGTATAGCGATTAGAGATAAATTTTAGCATAGTCAATAATTTAATTAGTTAATAATGCATTTCTGACCTTGCATAAATTACGAGCTTATCGCATATCTCTACAAACAATACCGGAATTCTGCTACTACGTCGAAATTTTATGCAATTTCATATTTTCATAATTTTTTTTTTATTTATTTTTATTTTTACCATTTTATATAAATTTTTAGCAATTTTTGTTTAATTTCCATTTTTATATATTTTTGGTAAACATTAAATTTGTTGGCACTATGCTTTAACATTTGAACTAAAAAGTCCTTGCACACGCTTAGCTATAACTATGAAATGTGACTATATGGCGGAATATAGTCAAGGGTAGGATAAAAAGACAGGGAAGGAGGAAGGAAGAGGGCAGAGAATTGAAAGAGTGAGAGAGATGGAGAGACTAAGTGCAGTTGATGGTTGTGTGAGAAAGATAGAAAGGATTGGAAGAAAGAGAGAGGGAGAGAGAGAGAGAGAGAGAGAGAGGAGAGAGAGACAGTAAATTGAGATAGAAAGGTAAAGTGCGTAGCAGAGTTCGATAGGGAGTGAACGAGGAAAAGAGAGAGAGAGAGAGATACTTAAAGTGAGCGAAATATAATAAGTCAGAGAGAAAGGGAGAGGAAATAAGAAAGAGACAAAAAAAGAGAAAAGTAAAGAAAGAGAAAGACAATGAGAAATACAGAGAGAACGACAGGGAGAGAGAGAGAGAGAGAGAGAGTAAAGGAATACGAAAGAGAGAGTGCGGAGTCTGAAGTGATACAAGAAGCATGAGTGTTGAATGGAACTGAAAGTGAGGGAGAGAGTGAAAATAAGAGAGAGAGAAAGACTCAGCGAATGTGTAAGTGGATGAGAGAGCTGTGAAGCGAAGCAATCGTAACTGTGTGTAACTGGTAATTGGTAAATGCCACAAAGCCAAATACACTAACAACAACAACAACAACAGCAGAAGCAGGAACAGGAGCAGGGACACCAGCAGTAACAACAATGACAACTTAAACTACACAACGCAACGAGTGAAAACGAAGCCATAGCTAAAGCTATAGTTAGTATAACTATAGCTATAGCTATAGCTATACCAGTAGCCAAAGCCATAGCCGGCAGCAAGGTCAAATCGCAAATGGAATTGTAGGCGTGGTCAAAGCAGAGGTCAATATTACTGTTGTTGTTGTGTGTGTGAGTGTGTTTGTGACTGTGTGTATGAACTGTTATATGTATTGTCAGGTTAATCACTCGTTTTGTTAGCAATTACCGTTATATTCCCCCCAATGAGAACGTGGGGGACAATAAACAGACCAGTTGGGGGTCAGATCTAACGTTCTAAAGCCAAAGTCCAACATTCAGCAAACGGCAAAACATAAAGCGAGAGAGAAGCACAAAGTCAAAATACACAAATACACACTTGGCTTTTGTTACTGTGTTACCTTCGTTTTTATACCCTGTAAATCTTAGCCAACAGTAGGCATAATGACTTTGTGACAGATGGGAGGCGTGGTAAATGAAATGTATATATTCATGCGTGGACTGAACAGAATATATTTCCCTATATCTTCCAGTTCAGTCAGACAATGTTTATCCCTGTTCCGGTTCATATAAGCCCTTGGATCTCAGAGTTTATAAGAGCTAAAGGCTTCCTTTTTTTTGAAAAGTGCTTGCAAAAGTAGCAGGCAACTCAAAGTACTTTTGGAGTTTTCTCTATGATTCACATATGCCACAGAAATCGAAGAAAACTTTATAAGATCCTGTAAAACCCCCATAAAACCCTATATAACCCTATATAACCCAATAGGGAAAACTCAGACTTGAACATTTAGACATACTGGCAATGTGTCTTCATGTGCAGGAACTGTCAGCCAGATCGCATAAAAAATATGCAAGTTATGCAACTTTTAATTTTCCTTGTTTCGACACTACGTATGTTTACCGGGTATCTTTTAGTCGAGAATATTGAATTGTAGCTTTTTAGCTTGTTGTTGCCATTTGTGTTGTTGCTTTTGTTGGCTCGCTGCGAATATCAATGAGTCCATTATGTATGAACGCCAATGATTATGGCCGCCTGACATGACAGCAGCCACTCAACGCAAGCAAGCACAACGCCGGCAACGAGGAGCAAACACTGGCAACAGTGGTAACAATGGGCAACTGTGGTAAGGGCGACAAAAGTGAAGTGATGACAGTTGACAGCGTTTGGCATTTTGGCACCCAAGCAACAACAACAACAACAACAACAGCAACAGCAACGGCAATGAGAACGAAAATGTTGTTGGCCTCCGGAAAGCGCTAGAATTCTCAATACAAGCTGAGATGAAGACAAGGATAAAGATGAGGATGAAGCAGAAGCAGAAGATGAAAACGAAGACGACGTCTGACAATAACAGCATCAATTTGCCGTCACCTGTGTGGCACATTCAGCCAAAAGTGATGCCAGAAAATGGTTACAGCTAAGCGACCAGCGAGTGTTGGGGCAATGGAGTGTGGGAAGTGTGAGGAGTGTGGGAAGTGAATGCCAGGAGGGAGGCTTGGCCAATGACCATAAAATTTTAGTAGCATACAGAACTTTGGATTTTGTCTATAGGTCCAAGGCACAGTGGAGCAAACAGCAAATGAAAAACCACAAAAAAAAATAATATTAAAAATATAATATCAAAAAATATATTTAAAAATATAAACATAAATAAATATAAATATAAATAATATAATACTAAAAATATAATAAAAGAGAAAAAAATATATTATTAAAAATATAAAAAAATAAATTTAATATTAAAAAAAATAAAATATCAAAAAATATAATATTAAAAATACAATATTAAAAATAAAAAAATATATTACTACAAAATATAATAAAAAAAAAATACTTAGAAAATATATAAAAAAAAAAATAATATTAAAAAAAAAATAAAATAAAATATTAAAAAAATAAAAATATGTGCAACATGCAACATTTACTTGCACAACAAAATGTATGAAATTTAAAAATAATTTTTTTGTGCATTTAATACCACTGTGCAGCATGCGAGAATTTCACGCAACTTTGCTGTTCTTTAACATTCAACATTTCCAATCTCACTGACATCTTGAGTCGCATTATAAGCGTGCTGAGGGGAAGTGCGTAGGAGAGTAAGGGATGGGGGGGGGGTCGAGTGGTGGTGTGGGCATCAAAGGTTGCCTCACCTTTTGACGTTAACATTTCGTTATGATTATTGATATGCGTATTGTTGTTCATGTTGTTGTTGTCGCTGTTGTTGTTGTCGCTGTTGTTGTTATTGTTGTTTGTGTTGTTATTATTTGGGTGCGTCTGAAGTGCTTAGTGTTGTAAGCATTGTAAGCTAAAAAATGCGTTGCCCGCTTTTAGGGACAGTCACAGTACTCCGCTAAGCACGAAACATACAACAGGTGTTGCTATTGTTGTTGTTGTTCCTGTTGTTTTTATTGTTGTTGTTATTTCCATTGTTACTAGCTAAAGAACAAAAGCTTATAGATTGTATATGTATATGTATATGTAGGCAAATGGCAAAAGGCAAAAGGCAAAGGCAATGCCAATCGTCATTGAGCCATGCTATAGTCACTGACAGGCAAAATCTAACGTCGCAAAATGTCGTTATCGATTCTGATTGCGTTGTGTCGTCGTCGGTGGCGTATGCGTAATGTTATCAATGCTAAATTAAGCGTAAAATGCTGCCACACTTTAAAAGCAAATTAGTCACGCCCAACGCCTAACTCAAATGATCCGTAAATAATGCACACACATGTGTAATGGCCGATAGCTTATACAACAATAACAACAACATAAACACACACACACATAGCCACACACACACTTTGCCAACACATTTGGTTAAGTACTAAACGAATATGAAATTTATGCTTCTGATATTAAATTACAACTTAACACCCAAAAATTCATGCAAAAATTCTTGTCATATGGCCACAAAAAATACAAGTCACAAAACAAAAGGTGAAATAATTTCAACTGCAAGTAGCTAAATATATTTTTGACGAAGATTTTATACACTTGCAAGCTAAAACTTCATTTTTGCAGTAATCCTTTATATGGCAGCTACATATATAATATAGTACTACGATTCTTATCAAATTTGGCAGACATATGGCTGGCCTTAGTAAACTAAGATTAGACAAGTTTGAAGCCAAAAATTGCACAAACGTAAAAGTTTTTCATACAAAAACTGAATTTGGAAGCGATCCTTTCTATGGCAGCTATAAGATATAGTTGCCCAACTTGAACCAAATTCGACAGATACGTGTCAGTCTTACCCAAACTTAAGTGCTGTAAGTTGCAAGCGCATAGCACAACAAACCAAAAAGTTTTCAATACAATAACTTCATTTGGAAGCGATCCTTTCTATGGGAGCTATAAGATATAGTTGCCCAACTTGAACCAAATTCGACAGATACGTGTCAGTCTTGCCCAAACTTAAGTCCGGTAAGTTGCAAGCGCATAGCTCAACAAGCCAAAAAGTTTTTCATATAATAACTTTATTTTGAAGCGATCCTTTCTATGGGAGCTATATGATATAGTTATCCAACTTGAACCAAATTTGACAGATACGTGTCAGTCTTGCCCAAACTTAAGTCCTGTAAGTTGCAAGCGCATAGCTCAACAAGCCAAAAAGTTTTTCATATAATAACTTTATTTTGAAGCGAACCTATTTATGGCAGCTATATAATATAGTACTCCAATCTGTTTTATTACAACACACAATCATAAGAAGCATCTTATTTCAAATTTCATTCAGATAGTTTTAAAACTGACAAAACCAATGCTAAAATGCATATATCCCTGAGCAGGATATGCAAAAGCACGTGTGAAAAAAAAGAAAAGAAAGGCAAAGAAAAGTGATTATGGCATGGGGAGCCGGTGCTATTTATTAGAAAAATTTCGCTCGTATTGAGTAGTCAAAGAGAAAGAAAGAATTATGCATTTGCTAACTATAGAATAATGCTTATTCTTTTCGATTTCTTCTTTCTTTTGCACAATTTTCGTTGTTATCCTTTCACAATCGCAAAATCTCTCACACTCTCGCTGCTGTGGCTGTTGTTGCCGCTGCTACTGCCGCGTCGTTCATTTAACAGTTGACCGGCCGAGTTGGCCATTGTTTCCTGTTTGCAGCAGCAAAAGAAACCAACAATTATGCTAGCTTAGAGCTAAACGGTTCTTGGAGAAGTCAGGAGTGCTACGGAGAACTGAACTCAACTGCCAATTGCAGCTGGTATTCAATAAAATTTAAACGTCAAACACCCGGGCCAATTATTTGTGAAAACATCGGAAGGCAACGTCCAAAGAGTAACGTCCAAATGAGGCGAAACCAAAAGCGAACCGAACCAAACCGGAGTGAAAACCCAAGCAGACCAGCAAGTGGCGACATGCCCCAAGAGAGAGAGATGGAGAGAGTGAGACGTAGAGATTGTGTGTGTGTGTGTGTGTCAGTGTACCCCAACCATTATGCCAGACAAACCGACCCCCCGACCCTAGTCCCGGCCACCGACCCTTTGCCTCTCCACACACCGCCGTGTCTCCGTTTCAATGCTCTTTTGTCTGCGTTGTCCTTTGTTCCAAGCTGCTCACTGAAAGCATTGTGCAAATGAAAACTGCACTTGATTATTTGAGCTGCTAATTTTCATTGTGCTAGCAAAACCCGAATAACAAAAAAAAAAACACAGAAAAAAAAAAGAGCAACAACAACAACAACTGAACTTACAGCAGTAATATTGTTTTAATGTATAACTTCAACACGACATAAAGATACTCTTTAAAGTCTTTAAATATTCTTACTTTGACTTGTCGCTGCTGCCAGTGAGCATACCTTATTATCCTATTTTAATAATGGGTAGCATTGCGAAAACAACAACATGCGAATGGTTTTAATTAGCGTGCGAGGCGGTCAACTTAAGCGTTGCCGACTTATTTTTCAGCTTTCCTTTCCATTATTTTCTTCTTTTTTTTTGGCTCTACGCTTATCAATGGCAAGCGCAAATTGAAGGCAAAATGCCAATGATGATGATGATGATGATGATGACCGGCAGGTCAAGCGACAAAAACAACAGCAACAATTAGAAAACATCATTTTCTTTTTTTTTTTTGGCAACAATGAAACAAAAGTCAAGTGAACGTAGAATGAATGAAAGAAGATCGAAAAGACAGAAAAAACAGATTGAAATCTGTTTGAAAATAAGCGAAGCGTAAAAATGCATAGACCATTTTCTAGAGAACTGGAATCAGTTAAAGCGCTATTGACATTAATAGTGGGGGGGGGGGGCTTACGGGGAGACAACTCATGACATTTCACTTGAGTTCAGTTTGTCGATTGTCTTGGTCTTGGTCTCAGTTTTTGGTCCCAGTTTCAGTTTTCGGTCTTGGTTTTCGGTGATGGACCGACCCTTAAAAAAATATAAAAAGAAGACAAGTAAGCTGGATAAGGAATACGAAAGTCACGCAGACCAAACTTCATAGAAGGACTCCAACGGATGAGACTAAAGAAACATTTCTGAGAACTCTAGACGAAGATTTCAAATGAAAATTTCCCTGGAAAACTCTTAAGAACGACTGCCCCAGGATGTCTCGATAGGAAAACTGTCCAGGAAGACTGCAAAGAACGTCATCCTAAAAAAACTCCACAGGAAGACTCCAAAAGAAGATTTTCCAAAATTACTTTTCAGAAATCCTTTGCACAAAGACTTCCTTCCGAGATGAAAGATTCGAAATATCTCAGCAGGAAGTTTCCAATATGAAATTATTAGAAGCCTGAAATACACAGGACATCTGGGGAAACTAAGCTTACAGTCTTATACCCGAAATAACAAATTGTAAAATGGATTGCCAAAATGTTCCCATTAAAATTCCTTGTTGCAATGCGAACAAAACAAAAAACATTGAGATAAAAATTTAAATCCGTCATAGTTAAGCTATGATATGACATAGCACAACTATGCTGTTTGAGTATGGTATATGTTGCACGCTGTGTTGCATACTGTGTTGCAATGCCAACTCGAGCAATCATTTCTTCATTTTTGCATATGAAATAAAATTGATTTTAAATGGCGCATTTAAAAGACAAAACTACGAAATTAAATGTGAATAAATGTGTGGAAAGAATGCAACAAGAGAATTACGCATAACTCGACTAGACTAATACCCTGTAGAATAAACTAAGACATGTACAAGATGTAAAACTGCTTAGAAATACAAATGCACTGAAAATGAAGGAAAAAAAAATACGATAGAGAGTGAGAGAGAGTAAATGAGATAGTGAGGGAAAGCAGGTCTGGTATTTGGTGCTGCCACTCGTTTGATTTCCCACATGTGTTCGTTGCCCAAGACTGCGTACAATTTTAAGTGCGCTCTGTTGCATTTTGGAGATACTACGCGTTAAAGAAGCTCAAAAACTGTGGCTAAAGCTTAAGCTTAAGCTACAACTAGACACATTGAGGCTGTGGATATGTATATAGGATATGGGATATGGAGAGTTGCAGGAGTTGCAAGCATGCACCTGCTCTTGGGCAGCTCTCAACACTGTCTCTCTGTCTGTCTGTTTGTCTGTCTCTCTCACTCCGACTGATTTATCGTCCATAAAATTTATGTTTAGTTTAATCGAAAGGCGCACTTTAAGTGGGCCACAAACAAGCGCGCGGCATGCTTATCAGCAAGTCTCTGGTAAAGTAGTAGAAGGGAAGGTCTAATGCCAGGTTGACTTTGTCGAGAGAGAATGGCAAAGGATGTAGAGAAGTATGGTTTTCCTTGGCTTTCCATGGTGCGCATACACGTCCAGTTCGGCAGACATCGAGCTCTGTTGCTCTGTTTTATTTCAAGATGCGAAATGTAGGAGATGCTACGACTACGTCTATGTCTACGGCAATCGCAAGCCCGTAGACTGCCGGGTGCCACAGTTGCAACTATTGTAAAATTTTAACGTAAATTTATTGCATACATTTCGGGTTTTTTTTTTTTTTTTGTTTGGTTTCCTCATCTTCTATTTCTACTTTTTTTTTGGTATAGAAAATTTCCTTTAAACTTTTGACTAAAGTTTTGTACATAGAATAAAATATGTTTGAAGTTTTATATATATGCATAATATATAGTTAGTCATTATATCCAATAATCATTAGGGGCACAGTAGACATAGCGTCTCTATGTCTGTATGTGGCTATCAACAGCTCGATTTCAAGAACTCCTCCAGTTAGAGTCTCCAAAGTGTTTATAACAGTTGCAGGGGGGTACAGTTTTGTTTTTGCCATGAACAACCGCTGAAATACCCGCCGTAGAATTAGCTGCAAGTTTGCATTTTGGAACACTAATATTATATGCTAATATGGAAGTCCTGTAAAAATTTTCTCTATTTCGAAGCTATGCTATTTTTAAGTTTCCTAGTGACGGCATATAGATACCGGGTAACTTACAGTCGAGCACATTTTACTGTAGCGCATTCTTACTTGTTTTAATATATTCCTAAAGCAGCTTTTTGTCTAGTTCAACGTCTGAAATGCTTTTCACTTTCTTAATTAATGTTAAAGTTACAAAATCTAAGCAAAAATCTTACTGTAACTTATGTGCATGTATGTGTGTGTGTGTGTGTGTGTGAGAATAGAAATAAGGATTTGCACGAGTGTCTCTGTGTGTGTGTTGTGAGTGCAATATGTGCGCTTAGAGGATTCCTTTTTGGAATGAACTGACTCTACCGGGAACGTGACTTCTCTTGTTATTAGTGCAAAGTTATGCAGGCGCGTGTCAGTTGTCGCATTCAACATTTGCACTTCGCATATCGTTGACCTCATTGACACAGTTGACACCGTTGACACGGTTGACGGTTGACACTGACCTCGTGTCGTTGACAGTTTTTTTTTTTTTTCGATGTCACTGATCGAAATTTAAAACAAACAAGACAAAAAAAAATTGAGAATAAAAAAAGAAAAGAAAACTAGGCTA